>CAJHUC010000265.1:0-13342 GCA_905146915.1 Ostreobium quekettii
GGCTCCGGTGCACCAAATCTGGAGGTGTACCGATTGATGGAACAGCAGAGGGAGTTGCTGAGTGGATACCAAGAGCTGGCGAGGGTCCATGCTCAGCGACAAACATCCACCTCTGGTTCGACATCTGGACCCAAGTTGCAGATCCAGATGAAGCCCAAGGAGCCACCAGCGTTTTCCGGACGCAAAGACCAGGATGTGGATATTTGGATACACCAGGTCGAGGACTACTTCGCTTTGACGAAGCCAAGCGACGAGGACAGAGTCGCTTATCTGGTGTTGATGCTGACTGGTTTTGCGAGGGACTGGTGGGAGGCTGAGGTGAAATCCCATGGAGGTCGTCAGCCAGCGACGATCGCTGAGATGAAGATGCTGCTGAAGGACGCATTTTCATCACCGCTGCGAGAACGCCAGGCCCGCGCAGAAATTCGCAATCTGCGCCAGAAGCCAGGCGAGGACTACCGTGAGTATGCATCGCGGTACAAGTCATTGCTCGCCCGACTGCCAGCAGGCAGTTACAGCGATGCCGTCGCCATGGACGACTGGATCTTTGGACTCACCCCTCCCTACGGTGAACGCGTGATGGCATTGAAACCGAGGACCCTTCAGGAAGCCATCTCCACTATGGGAGAGCTGGACATCGCGCATCAGTTCTGCAGACGCGATGGAAAGGGTTCCAGTTCACAGAACCCGAGTGGACAAAGTTCAGGAGGTCCAAAGGGAAAGGGCAAGAATCAGAAACGGCCTGGAGGGGCGTCAGGATCTGGTGGAGGTGGAAAACAAACTGGACAGTTCCAGCCATCACCGGGGAATAATAACAAGGGAAATCAAAGTGGCAACAGCGGCAAGAAGAAAGGAGAGTCGGACAAGTCCAAGATGCAGTGCTACTATTGCCAGGCATACGGACACAAGAAATCTGAGTGCCGCAAGTTCGCCAACGATATGAAGGCTAAGATCGGGACTTTGCAAGCGCAGCTCACTGCAGCTCGAGCTCAGGGTTCCCAGGGTGCTGGCCAGCAACCAGCACGGCCGGAAGACCCGCCCTCGCGAAAAAACTAGCTGAGCCCACTCTCGCTCAGGCTGGTTCGTGGAGTGGGCGTGTGTGGTTACCGATCTCAAGAAAATGCTCAAACAAAACAAAAATCTGTTTTTGTTTTGGGTACAGTGAGCTGCTGGGAAGGACAGTGACCTTAGTGACGTCAGGCACTGTCAGTAGCACGAGGGAGCAAGTGGCAGTCAAGAGGGGCGATGCATCGTTCAAGAGGAGCGAGCGACGAAGACGCGCCAAGGCGAGAGCCAAGGCGACATCTGGCCAGATGGATCAACGGTGTTCTCCATCGCAGCGTGAGGAACTGCACCAGGAGAAACAGATGCAAAAGTCGGTTAGACGTGCAAACCGGCGGAGCAGACACCGTCTCTTGATTGGATGCCGTGAAGTGGAGCAGGGCCTGTTGGAATTGGTGAACCAACAAGGTGGTACCAGACAGGACCCTAAGACCAGACGTGTGGGACTCCACAGCTTGTTGGCAACAGCAACTTTGTATGGAACTCACACTCAGTTGACCAAGACTGTTGCAAGAGTGAAGCGCAGCAGTAAATCAGAGCAGCCGGAGGCTCAGGAGGTGAATACGGCACAGCAGTGGGTTGCTGTGGATCCTCAAGATCCACCCACTGTTCCCTCTACACAACGGTCACAGGAGGACGGCATCTTGTTGATCGTGCCGGCACAGCTGTATGGACACAGGGTGCGTGTCTTGGTTGATTCAGGGGCAACACGTTGCTATATGTCCCCTGACATACAGCTGGCAGCTGGAATAAACTGTACGGCATCCAATACATTCTTGGAGCTGGCGGATGGGACTCAGATATTATCTGCTGGCAAAGCACCTGCCGTGCTATTTTCTGTTGGGGTTCATTCTTTTCGCATGGATTTCACTGTCACCAAGCTCCTACATGGCGTGGACTTGGTTCTGGGGATGAACTGGCTACAGAGGGTAAACCCGTTGATCGATTGGACGGTACCTCGAATGTTACTCACGAGTGACGACCATATGTCCGCTGTCCGAGGACAATGGATCGCATCGTCGGAGTCGCCAGGGACAGTGAAGGTGATCCAGGACGCCGATCTGGACACTATGCGAGACCCAAGTTTTTGTTCCAGTCTGGAGGTTCTCACTACTCCTACATTCTGGAGGTATGCGCCATCTAGCCTGCCTTGGAGGGCCAAGGACAACCTAAAAGGGGGGGTAAACGCCCAGTCGTTGGATCAGCCCGTGGACCAAGAGGTGACGGTGGGACAGGCAACCACAGATCAATCGGCGGAGAACCACAGTGGAACACCAATTTTGACCAAACGAAAGAAGAGAGTGGCGAGAATGAGACTACGTGCACCAGACGAGCCAGCTAGGCTACCCAAGTCTAAATTGGCTTCTCAGAGGGTTCTGGTGTCACACAAGCAGTTTGCCCGTATTCTTACCCGGAGTCGGCAAACACCTGCTTTTTGCGCAATCGTCAAACCAGCAGACGATGAGGCAGAACTTCCTGACGATCAGAACAAAGGGATGACGACTCTCCAGCGCAAGAAACTAATGCGGGAACAAGGTCCAAAACATCAAGAGGATTTCAAGACGGTTGAGGACCAGAGGGAGACAGTCCTGAACGAGTTGCCGGTAGAACAGAGAGACAAATTGAGGGAAATTTTGAAGCAGTATCAGTCTGTTTTCCCCGATGCACTACCCAAGGGAGCACCACCAGAGAGGGCAGTACAGCACAAGATCGAGCTGGTGGATGGAGCGGTTCCTAAGGCGAAGCCTCCGTACAGGCTAGGCCAAAAGGAACAGGACGAACTGGAAAAGCAGATTCGCGACCTGCTTGACCAGGGATTCATTCGTCCGTCTACATCTCCATGGGGTGCGCCAATTCTGTTTGTCCCCAAGAAAGACGGAAGGTGGCGTATGTGCATCGACTACCGAGCACTCAATAAGGACACCGTCAAGGATCGATTCCCGATCCCCCGCATCGACGAGTTGCTGGACAGGCTGGGGAGGGCCAAATTCTTTACGAAACTCGACTTGGCATCTGGTTACCATCAGATTGGGGTGGCCAGAGGGGATATTGCCAAGACGGCCTTCCGGACCAACCGGGGGTCGTACGAGTTCATCGTCATGCCTTTTGGGCTCACGAACGCGCCAGCCACCTTTCAGAGGCTGATCAATAGCGTGTTCGAAGGAGAGATCAACGACTTCGTCCTCGTTTATTTGGACGACATTCTTAT
Organism: Ostreobium quekettii; assembly: GCA_905146915.1. Lineage (NCBI taxonomy): Eukaryota > Viridiplantae > Chlorophyta > Ulvophyceae > Bryopsidales > Ostreobiaceae > Ostreobium > Ostreobium quekettii. The sequence goes on from CAJHUC010000265.1 coordinate 3,272, forward strand.
ATTCAGCGAGACGTTGGAAGACCACTGGAGGCACTTGGACATCGCACTGAGGCGATTGAGAGATGCAAAGCTCTACGGCAGGTTGCATAAGTGCGACTTCATCAAAGAGGAAGTAGAGTACCTTGGATTCCGTATTTCCAAGGATGGCATCTCAACAGATCCAGAGAAGGTCCGTGCCGTGGTGGAATGGCCAACGCCAGCAAGTGTCAGAGACGTGAGGTCGTTCTTGGGATTAGCGTCGTACTATAGGCGATTCATCAGGAACTTCAGCCTGGTCGCCAAACCGCTAACCGACCTCACCAAGAACAATATAAAGTGGCAGTGGGAAGATGAACAGGAAAGAGCATTCATTCAGATCAAGGTGGCATTGGTGACAGCGCCTGTTTTGAGGATCCCGGACTTTACGAAGGAGTTTGTAGTAACCACGGATGCAAGCCTCGTGTCCGCAGGTGCTATACTCCAACAGGACTTTGGAGAGGGGATCCAGCCAGTCGCCTATGCCAGCCGAAAGTTCATCCCCGCAGAGTGTCGCTACAGCGCCTATGAGAGGGAGCTGTTAGCAATAGTGTGGGCAATTGGATTGTGGCGCCCATACTTGGACAGTGGTCACTTTGTTGTCCAGAGCGATCACAGCAGCTTGAGGCACTTGCCGAATCAGGCCTCAACCAATCGACGCATCTGGAAATGGATCAGCGTGATGCAGTCTTATGACTGTTCGATCGAGCATATCCCTGGGAAGACAAACCCAGCGGATGGATTGTCCAGGCGTCATTGGGACTCAGAGAGAGGTGCTGCTGATGTGTCGAAAGCTCAGGACAAGGACTTGCTGGAATTGCTGCGAGTGAAAGAGGATGCGTCTGATGAGGATATCAGACAAGCGTTGAAACGTGTGTTCAGACACAAGCCTATGGGAGATACATCGCAGGACACAGCGGATATGATGGCAGCAGGAGAGCTTGGAGGGGAGGCATCTGGGGATGCCCACTTTCGTCATTCATTCTTGGAGGGTGAGCAGGACTCCGAGGACTTCTTCTTTCCAAAGTCCACAGCGAAGTTGATGGTGACCAGGGCGAGTGTCACAGTGGATGATTCACTGCTCCGTGATATGATGAATTTACTGAGGTCTGAAGATCCATACGCCGACATCATTTCACGTTTGGAAAACGAGACCCAGGAAGTTTTGATGGGGTCTCTAAAGTACCGACTACGGCGTGGTTTTCTAAAAGTGCACCAAGGGGGTGTTGATGATGGCAGATACTGGAAGACGGTGGTTCCCAATTCGACAGATATCAAGCGGAAGTTACTCAGGGAGCTCCATACGGTGCCATATTCTGGGCACCCGGGTTATACCAGGACAGTGGAGCTTGCCAAGTCCCACTTCTATTGGGCTGGCATGAGTAAGGACGTCAGGGCGTACATTGAGGAGTGCCCTGTGTGTCAGATCGAGAAAGGTGACCATACCAGAAGTCGGGGACGCCTACAGAACCTTCAGTGTGAGGATTGTCCCACGTCCAGCCGACGCCCTCGCAGTCGTGCTGTACGGACAGGAACTTCCTTCGGAGACCTCCACGTGCCGCGGTGTTCACCCGAACGTCCACCAAGCGTGGTGGCGTGGTAGCGGCTTTGCGCGCTTGACGGTGGTGGGCCCAAGGACCGTCACGAGTGGGGTGCGCTCGGAGGCAGAGGCGGCCAGAGAAGAGAGCCATTACAAGCATGGTTCACACCTAAATGCCACTCCCACGCTGGGAGCCTCCCAGCAGCTCATAATTATCCTGTTATAGTCATTTAGGTATGCCAGTACTTAAAAAGTTCGCCGCCCTTAAGTACTGAAACCGTTCGGGCCTCTTCTTCATAATATCCAAATCCATCATAACCTCAGATTCATTTAAGCCCCTCATCATAACGAGGGTGCGTCACAGTACATTGTGAAAGTCATGTTCCTCATACATGAGGGACCCAACCACGACCTCACAACTACTCCCCTCCCAAGGGAGTTTCGACCCGAAACGAAATAAAGAAAAAACTCCAATGTAATCATCAATATTAACAACCCATCTTCACTCAATTCCCTTGCAATCCCGATCCACTCCCATATTCTTGAATAGGGCTATCCCGTTCGATCATTTCTTGCAGTTCTTGATGAGGTGCAATATTCTCAGCTGCTAAGACCCACGTAGCATCCTCAATCGGCCAACCGCGCCACAGAACTAAAAATTCCCGAGTTCTTTTTGTGCCTATGCTCACCCGCCTCCACCGCAACAACTTCTCGACCACTAAGTCACGCTCATCATCGTCGTCCGTTTGCAGCTCAATCTTAGGTGCTGCGTGCTCCTGAGTCCACTGTCCGTGTTGCCAGGGCTTCAATAAAGAGACGTGGAAGACAGGATGTATCGTCCAGTCTTCTGGCAATTGAAGCTTGTAGGCAAGCCTGCCCACTCTCTCGATAACCCGGAAGGGGCCTGCAAATCGTCGTTGCAGCTTGTGCGGCGTTCCACGGACTCGTAGATTCTTTGTGGACAAAAGAACGGACTGGCCAACTGTAAATTCGGCCTGACGACGATGGCGATCGTATTGCCTCTTATAGGCTTCTTGTCCGGTTCGGAGGTTGTCCTGCGCCTTGCGAAAGGCTATGTGCAGGCGGCGGGTGAACCTATGTACAGACTCCACAGAACTCCGCTCCTTTCCCGTCAGTAGATCATGTGGCGTCACAGGGTGGAATCCAAAGTTCAAATAAAACAGTGAAAACCCTGTGCTACGGTTTGGCTGACTGTTGATACAAAACTCAACCAAATGAATCAATTCATCCCAATCACGTGAATCATTCATCTCATGAATTAAACACCTCAATGTTTGCTCCAGAACTGCGTTTGTTCTTTCAACTTGCCCTTGAGATTGCGGATGATAAGCAGTACTCATTTTCAACGTGGTACCCATAATACGCCAAAGTGTGCGCCAAAATGCACTTTCAAACCGTCGATCCCTATCACTGTTCAAGCTTTGAGGCAACCCGTGAAGCTTCCCCACATTCTCCCAATATAGGACAGCAGTCTGATGAGCGGAAATCTGCTCACTGCAAGGTACCAGATGACACATCTTTGTGGCTCTATCCACCACCACCAGAATGCTATCATTTCCCTTATTCGTCACTGGAAGCTTCACGATAAAATCGAGCATTACCTCAGTCCATTTCTTTTCAGGGATCGGAAGGGGTTGTAGTTCTCCTCGTTGTAGTTGGTGTTCCCCTTTCTCGGTTTGGCACACAAGACACTCCAAGATGAAGCTGCGGATGTCTGCCGCCATGCCCCTCCAATAAAAGGTGCGGCGGGTTGTCTTCAACGTACGATGATACCCTGGATGTCCGGCGTAGGGTACGGAGTGGATCTCTTTCAAAATTGTCGTCTTCACCTCCTGGTCGTCCGGCACGACGATCTTCCAATACATGTGGTCTTCCTCCCAATCAGGTCGGTGAATGACAAGGGAATGGTTTTTGATCCTGTAGACTTCTACTCCTCGGCGAACCTCCTGTGCAGCAATGGGAGCCTGGTCGAGCTCATCGAGTATGTCTGAGTATGGCGGCTCACTCAGAAGCAACTTCTGCATCTTCTTGCGAAGATCAGCTGAGACTTCGACCGTTGTTCGCGTCACGCAACACTGTGCTGAATGGTAGTCTACTGAATCTTGGGTTGTCACAACTGCGGAAGAAACTGAGTCTTGGTCTTGTCTTGGTCTATTGTACACTTGATCGAGGACTCTCTGTATCTCTGCATCACTGGCATCTTCTGGAACTTGCAGCATCTTCACCAGCTTGCTGTCCTCAGCCTTCACTGCATCGCTCTGTCGTTGATCGCTCTGGGCGTGGCGCCTGGTCAGTGCATCCGCAGGGTTCCTTTTTCCAGGGATGTGCTGTATTTCGATGTCATAACCCTGGAGAATGCTCACCCATTTCCAGACCCGGCGATGGACCGATGCCTGATTGGGGAGGTAGCGCAACGAACTATGGTCCGTTTGCACTACAAACCTGTGACCTTCCACAAAATGCCTCCACTGACCGATCGCCCAAACGATGCCCAGGAGCTCACGTTCGTAGGCTGAGTATCTGACCTCTGCCGAATTGAGCTTTTTTGAAGCGTAGGCAACTGGTTGAAGACCTTGGCCTTGATCTTGTTGCAGAATACCGCCGACCGCCACCAGACTCGCATCTGTCGTAAGTGTAAGCTGCTTTGCAAAGTCTGGATAGAGCAGTACTGGCGCTGTTGTCATTGCAATCTTCATCTGATTAAAGGCCAACTCCTCTTGGTCTTCTCGCCATTGCCATGGTTGCTTCTCTTTGGTCAGTTCCGTCAGAGGGGCTGCAATGTTTGAAAACCCCCTGACAAATCGCCGGTAGAAGCTGCAAAGTCCTAGGAAACTGCGCACGTCTCGTGGTGTCTCTGGTGTAGGCCACTCAAGGATGGTCCTGATCTTTGACTCACTGGGCTTGATTCCCTCTGCACTGATGTCGAAGCCCAGGTATTCAACCTGATCCTTGAGAAAGCTGCACTTGTGAATACGTCCGTACAACTTGGCCTCACGTAAACGAGCTAGCGCATTCCGTAGATGCTGCCAGTGCTCCTCGATCGTCTCTGAAAAAAATTAAAATATCATCAAGATAGACCAAAACTGAAATCCCCAGTTCTTCCTTGAAGATTTTATTCATAAGCCGCTGGAACACCGAGGGCGCATTGGTGAGTCCAAACGGCATGACCAAAAACTCAAAATGTCCACGACTCGTCCTAAAGGCCGTCTTCTCAATACTGTCCGGTTCTACCCCTATTTGGTGATACCCCGAAGCCAAGTCTAATACTGTGAATATCCTGGCCTTCCCCAGTCTCTCCAATAACTCATCAATGCGCGGTAGCGGGAACTTGTCCTTTATCGTCTGTTTATTCAAGGCGCGGTAGTCGATACACATGCGCCACCTTCCGTCCTTTTTTGGAACAAACAAAATCGGCCCGTACGGGCTAACCGATGGACGGATAAACCCCGACGTCAACAGATCTTGGATCTGTTCCTCCAATTCAGCCTGCTCTGCGGGAGACAGGCGGTATGGGGGTCGTGTTGGTGGCACAGCGCCTTCCTATTCCCGAATTCCGATCTCGACCTCTCGTTGAGGTGGTCGACCTGGAGGCAATTTCTCAGGAAAAACATCTTTAAACTCCATGAGAATATTCTCCAGCTCCTCACGATGTTCTTCCGCTACACGCCCCAATATATCCTGTCGGAATTCCTCCACCGTCGCAAAGTCTTTTCGGGGTCCACTTTCACTGTCTACTCGGACAGCTCCCATACGTCCCGTCCGTCTAGATCGACTCCTCTGTTCAGCATCTCCTACCCGCTTCACCACTGCTAAGAACACCTGCTCTCCATTCTTCAACATCTTGTTTGCGTTCCTTGCAGTTATGAATTGTCTCTGTCTTGTGGCACGGCTTCGGGTTTGCTGACATCGACGACCCTGAACTTTGACTGTATTCTTGATCTTGGTTCTGAAGGATGATGACGATTGTTCTGATTGACCTTGATGGCCCTGATGGCCGTGATCATCATCACTGAGTGTCGATGTAGACTCTACAGCCGCTGTAACCGTGGAACACACCATCCCCCCGGGGAACGAGCAGACGCCCACGGATGCGCTGAAGTAGCAAAAGTCCAAAAAGTTGGACGGCGAAGCACTGCTAGAGATGCGTCCAGCGGGGAGGGAGGAATGGGGCGGGAGGGAAGGGAAAAGTTACGTAAGACGGCGATCTGACCGACTGGCACTTCCTTGTTGAGCCACTTGCCAATCACCAATGCTGCGGAGTCACTTCCAGGCAACAACAAACGTGGCACACTCCAATCGATGAGTGGCTCTGTCATTTGTAGCCAGTTGGCTCCCAAAATAACGTCCACGTTCTGTAATAGTGGACTTATGGTCAGATCTAAACGTGACGTCGTCGTAGCTACACTGGCGAGGACATTTGGACATATTCCATTGCTGAGCAGTTTGCACCCGTCCGCTAACTCGAGTACAGTCTCCTCCGGCACTGTCCTCAATCCGCACTTCAAAACGGCTGCCGGTGTAATAAAGCACCGTGTAGCTCCGCTATCGATTAATGCTTGTATCTTCTTGCCGTAGATTCGTGCGGGCACCGTGAGGAGAACTCCGTCGTCTTGCCCCCGTACTGGTCGAGATGGCCCATCTGGTGGATGGACAGCACACCACCTCAACGCCGACTTCCCTTCTGGTGGATTTACACTCCCGGCTGCACTGTCTGTCTTGGGCGTGGTAGATTGACTCCAGTCACGTCCAATAAGACTTTGGACCTCCTCTTGCACGGTTTCGCTCTTTTGGGTCACACATGCAATAAGGTGGTCAATGATTCGTCGGCTCTGCTGAAGATGCACCTGATATCGCCTGCGCCGTTGACGACGAAGATTTCTCTGACGCTGGTGACAAGATCGGACCTTCCTGGGTGTAGTGTAGTCACTGGGTTCGCTGGCTTGATCCGATGTCTCCCGGGTACCTCGGGCAGCTGCAATCGCCATTCGGCATTGAGCTCTTTGTCGAATGCGGCGTCCCAACTGTTTTTGGTATTGCCGATTCCTGCGATCTTCAGTCGATGTAGAGTCACCCTTCTCTACTCCCGCAATAGTCCCAGCTTGTAAAATAAAAACCCTGTCTCCCGGTTGTTGCCTTAAATCCTCTTTTTGTTGGTTTTCTTCTTTTCTTGCGTCTTCCTGACCATCACCAGCCACGTGATGGCCGACAGGCCCAAGCTGTCTGACGCGGAGCCCCAGCTTGGGCTCTACGCGTTTCCCTGACCATGAGGGCCAGGGGCAGCTGGAGGATGTGGTGGCCCGGGCTGCTGGGCTTGACCGCCATCCACGGGCACTATTGCAGCTGCCCGTGCCTGTCCTCGTCTTCTGTGGCCAGCACCACCCCGGCCTGTTCCGGGTGGCCGCCGTGGCTGGCCTTCTGCGCCTCCTCTATTCTGCTGCTGTTGTTGACCTTGAATGCGCATGGGACAATTGGCAGCTGTGTGTCCCAATCGTCCACATTGGTAGCACCTGATGCGATTTCCAGCATTTCCACGACCTCGACGTCTGCCTTGTCTACCTCTGTTGCCCTGTTGCTGCTGGCTGCCCCTGTACTGCTGCCGACCTCCAGATGCTTGCGCTTGTCCATTGTGCGATCTCCCCTGCTGAGATGATGATGCATTTGCTCCACGACTCATGTATGATGCCGTCAACAACTCCAAGTGCTCGGCGATGCGGATTGTCTCTAACAAATCCTGCGGCTCTCGCTGGGCCACAGGCATCCGCAATGCCGGCAACAACGCCGGATGAAACGCTCTGTCATGTCCTCCTCATCGTAGGTAGACAGGCGTTGGAGCAAGTTCTGAAATCGTGCAGCGAATGCGTGCACGGTTTCGCCTGCTCGCTGCGCAATGCTCCACAGCTGAGTCCTCGCAGCTTTCTCATGCATCGGGGATTGGAATCGCTCCTGCAACAAGGTGAGAAGTTCCTCGAGCGTTCTTGGACGTACTCCTCCCGTTCGATGGAGATGAGAATCCCACCAAACGCGTGCATTATCTTGGAGGAGGGTGGCCGCAAAGGCCACACTCTGCTCGTCGCTTGTTTGCAGAAGATGGCAGTAATCATGAAGGGCAGAGGACCATGCAACTATGTCCTCGTTCATGCCACCCTTATAAAAAGGTGGTTCTCTCGGCTTCAACTGTGCAGTAACAAAGGGCACAACGGGTGGTGCAGGTCTTTGGAAAAACTGTGACTGATCAATCTTCGGCCACTGTGGTGGAGGCACTGGCCTATTTGGTACCTGCGGCCTTGGTGAGGGCAATCTGGGCTGTCCTCTTGAAAAGAAACCTGACCCTGTTGAAACTGCCGTCATTTGAGCCTGTGGTCTTATGGACGTCACAGGCACCCCTATATTATTTGGTCTGAGACCATTCGGTCCTGCAACTCCCTGAGGCATCACGGGTGCCTCCATCTTCAACGGCACTTCACTGGCAGGATTTCCAGTATGCGGATTCCCCAACAAGGCATTTGCAAGCAAATCAGCCCCAGTAACTGCAGCAGACATGGTATTCTGCGAAACAAGTCTCTGCGCTTGCCCAACGGGTACTCCAGGCACTCCAGGATGGAGAATGGCAGGAGATGAAACAGGCAATGATTGATCCACATATGAAGCAGGGGGAACTTGCATTTCGCCCAAAATGTGTTCCTTTGTCACAGGACCCCCCTGATCAGCCACAAATAACCCTGCCTGCTCATCCATCTCCATCAAATTTGCAGGCTGCAGCTGATCAAACGACTCATCAACAAATCGCTGTAGCTCACCTCGTGCAGTGCGTTCGTCTTGCACTGCCTTGTTCAATTCCTGAATTTGGGCGTCCTTGTCGACTCGGTCAATTTTGAGCTTGGCGATTTCCTCCTGCAGTTGTTTCAGTGTTGCCTGCATCTGCCTATTCTGCTGTTGCATCTGCTGCGCCACGGATATCTGAACTGTCGCCTGCTCGGTCCGACGGTTGAAGTCCTGAACTGAAGACTGATACGTGGCTTCTTTGCGAGTCTCTGTCAGTTGATCTTGCAAGGTGGCCACACTACCCTGAACTTGCTGTTGATGCTGATAAACCTGGTCCATCTGTGATTGGAGAGACTGCCGAGAATGGTGGGACTCCTCTTGGACCTGGCGAATGGTTTCCAAAGCCTCCTCAGATACTCTGCGGGTCTCGTCCATTCCCCGCGCATTACTTTGCGCCAAGGCCTCCATCCGACTCTCCGCATCTTGGACTATCTCACGCATCATCGCCGCCGATCGCTCCGCTGTACGAGACGGCGATCGCCTCCGCAGTTTGACAGAACTCTCCCGCATCTGCCACATCTTGCTCGCCCGTGAGAATTGAGTTCCCGGCGTCAATCGCCCACTCGGTCGTATCGCCGTAGTACTCCCCGTATCATCATTGGGTGCTACTGGCCCCGATTGCGATCGCACCGTCTGCATCGTATCCTGGTATCGTGATACAGGGTCGACTGCGCCCCGCGATTGCGATCCCGCGGCCGTGCCTTTAGTTGTGCCCATCACTGCTGACTCCGCGAAATGTGGGTCTATCATAGAGTGACGAGGCATCGTATCACGGTCCGCCCCCATCATCGGGGGTGCGGAGATACGCCCCGACGTTGCCCCATCCACGTCAGCAGTTCTGGAACCATCGGGGGCACGCGGCCCCTGCACGCTCCCGTAGCTGCTGGGGGTGGACTCTCCCCCCATCTCCGCATCCTGGGAGCCCATCGACACGTTCAGGTCCATCACACAGCACTCCAAAGCACTCTCCACCGGCGTACAAGCAAGCAATCAGGGTCGCCGTTCACCGCGCGACCGTGCAGTTCAATCCGGAAGCCAACAAGCCAAGCTCTCCAGCAGTTCGTGGCACCGTGCTGTGCGCCGCTGGTCAAACGTCAACGTGCGGAGCCTACAAACTCGCTCCGCCGGAGGCCACTCTTGTCCTCGACTCGGTCGCTCTGCGTCCTCGACACTGTCGCTCCACTCGTTAGGCTCCGAAACCAACTTGTGAGGGTTGTCCCACGTCCAGCCGACGCCCTCGCAGTCGTGCTGTACGGACAGGAACTTCCTTCGGAGACCTCCACGTGCCGCGGTGTTCACCCGAACGTCCACCAAGTGTGGTGGCGTGGTAGCGGCTTTGCGCGCTTGACGGTGGTGGGCCCAGGGACCGTCACGAGTGGGGTGCGCTCGGAGGCAGAGGCGGCCAGAGAAGAGAGCCATTACAAGCATGATTCACACCTAAATGCCACTCCCACGCTGGGAGCCTCCCAGCAGCTCATAATTGTCCTGTTATAGTCATTTAGGTGTGCCAGTACTTAAAAAGTTCGCCGCCCTTAAGTACTAAAAACCGTTCGGGCCTCTTCTTCATAATATCCAAATCCATCATAACCTCAGATTCATTTAAGCCCCTCATCATAACGAGGGTGCGTCACAGTACATTGTGGAAGTCATGTTCCCCATACATGAGGGACCCA
>CAJHUC010000266.1:0-14777 GCA_905146915.1 Ostreobium quekettii
ATCATCAATATTAACTTAACCGCTCTTCATTCAATTCGCACGTCGATCCTCCCCATATTCTTGAATAGGGCTATCCCTTTCGATCATTTCTTGCAGTTCTTGATGAGGTGCAATATTCTCTGCTAAGACCCACGTAGCATCCTCAATCGGCCAACCGCGCCACAGAACTAAAAATTCCCGAGTTCTTTTTGTGCCTATGCTCACCCGCCTCCACCGCAACAACTTCTCGACCACTAAATCACGCTCATCATCGTCGTCCGTTTGCAGCTCAATCTCAGGTGCTGCGTGCTCCTTAGTCCACTGTCCGTGTTGCCAGGGCTTCAATAAAGAGACGTGGAAGACAGGATGTATCGTCCAGTCTTCTGGCAATTGAAGCTTGTAGGCAAGCCTGCCCACTCTCTCGATAACCCGGAAGGGGCCTGCAAATCGTCGTTGCGGCTTGTGCGGCGTTCCACGGACTCGTAGATTCTTTGTGGACAAAAGAACGGACTGGCCAACTATAAATTCGGCCTGACGACGATGGCGATCGTATTGCCTCTTATAGGCTTCTTGTGCGGTTCGGAGGTTGTCCTGCGCCTTGCGAAAGGCTATGTGCAGGCGGCGGGTGAACCTATGTACAGACTCCACAGAACTCCGCTCCTTTCCCGTCAGTAGATCATGTGGCGTCACAGGGTGGAATCCAAAGTTCAAATAAAACGGTGAAAACCCTGTGCTACGGTTTGGCTGACTGTTGATACAAAACTCAACCAAATGAATCAATTCATCCCAATCACGTGAATCATTCATCTCATGAATTAAACACCTCAATGTTTGCTCCAGAACTGCATTTGTTCTTTCAACTTGCCCTTGAGACTGCGGATGATAAGCAGTACTCATTTTCAACGTGGTACCCATAATACGCCAAAGTGTGCGCCAAAATGCACTTTCAAACCGTCGATCCCTATCACTGTTCAAGCTTTGAGGCAACCCGTGAAGCTTCCCCATATTCTCCCAATATAGGACAGCAGTCTGATGAGCGGAAATCTGCTCACTGCAAGGTACCAGATGACACATCTTTGTGGCTCTATCCACCACCACCAGAATGCTATCATTTCCCTTATTTGTCACTGGAAGCTTCACGATAAAATCGAGCATTACCTCAGTCCATTTCTTTTCAGGGATCGGAAGGGGTTGTAGTTCTCCTCGTTGTAGTTGGTGTTCCCCTTTCTCGGTTTGGCACACAGGACACTCCAAGATGAAGCTGCGGATGTCTGCCGCCATGCCCCTCCAATAAAAGGTGCGGCGGGTTGTCTTCAACGTACGATGATACCCTGGATGTCCGGCGTAGGGTACGGAGTGGATCTCTTTCAAAATTGTCATCTTCACCTCCTGGTCGTCCGGCACGACGATCTTCCAATACATGTGGTCTTCCTCCCAATCAGGTCGGTGAATGACAAGGGAATGGTTTTTGATCCTGTAGACTTCTACTCCTCGGCGAACCTCCTGTGCAGCAATGGGAGCCTGGTCGAGCTCATCGAGTATGTCTGAGTATGGCGGCTCACTCAGAAGCAACTTCTGCATCTTCTTGCGAAGATCAACTGAGACTTCGACCGTTGTTCGCGTCACGCAACACTGTGCTGAATGGTAGTCTACTGAATCTTGGGTTATCACAACAGCGGAAGAAACTGAGTCTTGGTCTTGTCTTGGTCTATTGTACACTTGATCGAGGACTCTCTGTATCTCTGCATCACTGGCATCTTCTGGAACTTGCAGCATCTTCACCAGCTTGCTGTCCTCAGCCTTCACTGCATCGCTCTATCGTTGATCGCTCTGGGCGTGGCGCCTGGTCAGTGCATCCGCAGGGTTCCTTTTTCCAGGGATGTGCTGTATTTCGATGTCATAACCCTGGAGAATGCTCACCCATTTCCAGACCCGGCGATGGACCGATGCCTGATTGGGGAGGTAGCGCAACGAACTATGGTCCGTTTGCACTACAAACCTGCGACCTTCCACAAAATGCCTCCATTGACTGATCGCCCAAACGATGCCCAGGAGCTCACGTTCGTAGGCTGAGTATCTGACCTCTGCCGAATTGAGCTTTTTTGAAGCGTAGGCAACTGGTTGAAGACCTTGGCCTCGATCTTGTTGCAGAATACCGCCGACCGCCACCAGACTCGCATCTGTCGTAAGTGTAAACTGCTTTGCAAAGTCTGGGTAGAGCAGTACTGGCGCTGTTGTCATTGCAATCTTCATCTGATTAAAGGCCAACTCCTCTTGGTCTTCTCGCCATTGCCATGGTTGCTTCTCTTTGGTCAGTTCCGTCAGAGGGGCTGCAATGTTTGAAAACCCCCTGACAAATCGCCGGTAGAAGCTGCAAAGTCCTAGGAAACTGCGCACGTCTCGTGGTGTCTCTGGTGTAGGCCACTCAAGGATGGTCCTGATCTTTGACTCACTGGGCTTGATTCCCTCTGCACTGATGTCGAAGCCCAGGTATTCAACCTGATCCTTGAGAAAGCTGCACTTGTGAATACGTCCGTACAACTTGGCCTCACGTAAACGAGCTAGCGCATTCCGTAGATGCTGCCAGTGCTCCTCGATCGTCTCTGAAAAAAATTAAAATATCATCAAGATAGACCAAAACTGAAATCCCCAGTTCTTCCTTGAAGATTTTATTCATAAGCCGCTGGAACACCGAGGGCGCATTGGTGAGTCCAAACGGCATGACCAAAAACTCAAAATGTCCACGACTCGTCCTAAAGGCCGTCTTCTCAATACTGTCCGGTTCTACCCCTATTTGGTGATACCCGGAAGCCAGGTCTAATGCTGTGAATATCCTGGCCTTCCCCAGTCTCTCCAATAACTCATCAATGCGCGGTAGCGGGAACTTGTCCTTTATCGTCTGTTTATTCAAGGCGCGGTAGTCGATACACATGCGCCACCTTCCGTCCTTTTTTGGAACAAACAAAATCGGCCCGTACGGGCTAACCGATGGACGGATAAACCCCGACGTCAACAGATCTTGGATCTGTTCCTCCAATTCAGCCTGCTCTGCGGGAGACAGGCGGTATGGGGGTCGTGTTGGTGGCACAGCGCCTTCCTGTTCCCGAATTCCGATCTCGACCTCTCGTTGAGGTGGTCGACCTGGAGGCAATTTCTCAGGAAAAACATCTTTAAATTCCATGAGAATATTCTCCAGCTCCTCACGATGTTCTTCCGCTACACGCCCCAATATATCCTGTCGGAATTCCTCCACTGTCGCAAAGTCTTTTCGGGGTCCACTTTCACTGTCTACTCGGACAACTCCCATACGTCCCGTCCGTCTAGATCGACTCCTCTGTTCAGCATCTCCTACCCGCTTCACCACTGCTAAGAACACCTGCTCTCCATTCTTCAACATCTTGTTTGCGTTCCTTGCAGTTATGAATTGTCTCTGTCTTGTGGCACGGCTTCGGGTTTGCTGACATCGACGACCCTGAACTTTGACTGTATTCTTGATCTTGGTTCTGAAGGATGATGACGATTGTTCTGATTGACCTTGATGGCCTTGATGGCCGTGATCATCATCACTGAGTGTCGATGTAGACTCTACTGTAACATTGGAACATGTCCCGAGGAACGAGCGAGCAGGATGCTGTCAAAAAGTTGGGCTAGAATCGGCGGGAGGGAAGGGAAAAGTTACGTAAGACGGCGATCTGACCGACTGGCACTTCCTTGTTGAGCCACTTGCCAATCACCAATGCTGCGGAGTCACTTCCAGGCAACAACAAACGTGGCACACTCCAATCGATGAGTGGCTCTGTCATTTGTAGCCAGTTGGCTCCTAAAATAACGTCCACGTTCTGTAATAGTGGACTTATGGTCAGATCTAAACGTGACGTCGTCGTAGCTACACTGGCGAGGACATTTGGACATACTCCATTGCTGAGCAGTTTGCACCCGTCCGCTAACTCGAGTACAGTCTCCTCCGGCACTGTCCTCAATCCGCACTTCAAAACGGCTGCCGGTGTAATAAAGCACCGTGTAGCTCCGCTATCGATTAATGCTTGTATCTTCTTGCCGTAGATTCGTGCGGGCACCGTGAGGAGAACTCCGTCGTCTTGCCCCCGTACTGGTCGAGATGGCCCATCTGGTGGATGGACAGCACACCACCTCGACGCCAACTTCCCTTCTGGTGGATTTACACTCCCGGCTGCACTGTCTGTCTTGGGCGTGGTAGATTGACTCCAGTCACGTCCAATAAGACTTTGGACCTCCTCTTGCATGGTTTCGCTCTTTTGGGTCACACATGCAATAAGGTGGTCAATGATTCGTCGGCTCTGCTGAAGATGCACCTGATGTCGCCTGCGCCGTTGACGACGAAGATTTCTCTGACGCTGGTGACAAGATCGGACCTTCCTGGGTGTAGTGTGGTCACTGGGTTCGCTGGCTTGATCCGATGTCTCCCGGGTACCTCGGGCAGCTGCAATCGCCATTCGGCGTTGAGCTCTTTGTCGAATGCGGCGTCCCAACTGTTTCTGGTATCGCCGATTCCTGCGATCTTCAGTCGATGTAGAGTCACCCTTCTCTACTCCCGCAATAGTCCCAGTTTGTAAAAGAAAAACCCTGTCTCCCGGTTGTTGCCTTGAATCCTCTTTTTGTTGGTTTTCTTCTTTTCTTGCGTCTTCCTGACCATCACCAGCCACGTGATGGCCGACAGGCCCAAGCTGTCTGACGCGGAGCCCTAGCTTGGGCTCTATGCGTTTCCCTGGCCATGAGGGCCAGGGGCAGCTGGAGGATGTGGTGGCCCGGGCTGCTGGGCTTGACCATTATCCACAGGCACTATTGCAGCTGCCCGTGCCTGTCCTCGTCCTTTGTGGCCAGCACCACCCCGGCCTGTTCCGGGTGGCCGCCGTGGCTGGCCTCCTGCGCCTCCTCTATTCTGCTGCTGTTGTTGACCTTGAATGCGCATGGGACAATTGGCAGCTGTGTGTCCCAATCGTCCACATTGGTAGCACCTGATGCGATTTCCAGCATTTCCACGACCTCGACCTCTGCCTTGTCTACCTCTGTTGCCCTGTTGCTGCTGGTTGCCCCTGTACTGCTGCCGACCTCCAGATGCTTGCGCTTGTCCATTGTGCGATCTCCCCTGCTGAGATGATGATGCATTTGCTCCACGACTCATGTATGACGCCGTCAACAACTCCAAGTGCTCGGCGATGCGGATTGTCTCTAACAAATCCTGCGGCTCTCGCTGGGCCACAGGCATCCGCAATGCCGGCAACAACGCCCGGATGAAACGCTCTGTCATGTCCTCCTCATCGTAGGTAGACAGGCGTTGGAGCAAGTTCTGAAATCGTGCAGCGAATGCGTGCACGGTTTCGCCTACTCGCTGCGCAATGCTCCACAGCTGAGTCCTCGCAGCTTTCTCATGCATCGGGGATTGGAATCGCTCCTGCAACAAGGTGAGAAGTTCCTCGAGCGTTCTTGGACGTACTCCTCCCGTTCGATGGAGATGAGAATCCCACCAAACGCGTGCATTATCTTGGAGGAGGGTGGTAGCAAAGGCCACACTCTGCTCGTCGCTTGTTTGCAGAAGATGGCAGTAATCATGAAGGGCAGAGGACCATGCAACTATGTCCTCATTCATGCCACCCTTATAAAAAGGTGGTTCTCTCGGCTTCAACTGTGCAGTAACAAAGGGCACAGCGGGTGGTGCAGGTCTCTGAAAAAACTGTGACTGATCAATCTTCGGCCACTGTGGTGGAGGCACTGGCCTATTTGGTACCTGCGGCCTTGGTGAGGGCAATCTGGGCTGTCCTCTTGAAAAGAAACCTGACCCTGTTGAAACTGCCGTCATTTGACCCTGTGGTCTTATGGACGTCACAGGCACCCCTATATTGTTTGTTCTGAGACCATTCGGTCCTGCAACTCCCTGAGGCATCACGGGTGCCTCCATCTTCAACGGCACTTCACTGGCAGGATTTCCAGTATGCGGATTCCCCAACAAGGCATTTGCAAGCAAATCAGCCCCAGTAACTGCAGCAGACATGGTATTCTGCGAAACAAGTCTCTGTGCTTGCCCAACGGGTATTCCAGGCACTCCAGGATGGAGAATGGCAGGAGATGAAACAGGCAATGATTGATCCACATATGAAGCAGGGGGAACTTGCATTTCGCCCAAAATGTGTTCCTTTGTCACAGGATCCCCCTGATCAGCCACAAATAACCCTGCCTGCTCATCCATCTCCATCAAATCTGCAGGCTGCAGCTGATCAAACGACTCATCAACAAATCGCTGTAGCTCACCTCGTGCAGTGCGTTCGTCTTGCACTGTCTTGTTCAATTCCTGAATTTGGGCGTCCTTGTCGACTCGGTCAATTTTGAGCTTGGCGATTTCCTCCTGCAGTTGTTTCAGTGTTGCCTGCATCTGCCTATTCTGCTGTTGCATCTGCTGCGCCACGGATATCTGAACTGTCGCCTACTCGGTCCGACGGTTGAAGTCCTGAACTGAAGACTGATACGTGGCTTCTTTGCGAGTCTCTGTCAGTTGATCTTGCAAGGTGGCCACACTACCCTGAACTTGCTGTTGATGCTGATAAACCTGGTCCATCTGCGATTGGAGAGACTGCCGAGAATGGTGGGACTCCTCTTGGACCTGACGAATGGTTTCCAAGGCCTCCTCAGATGCTCTGCGGGTCTCGTCCATTCCCCGCGCATTACTTTGCGCCAAGGCCTCCATCCGACTCTCTGCATCTTGGACTATCCCACGCATCATCGCCGCCGATCGCTCCGCTGTACGAGACGGCGATCGCCTCCGCAGTTTGACAGAACTCTCCCGCATCCGCCACATCTTGCTCGCCCTTGAGAATTGAGTTCCTGGCGTCAATCGCCCACTCGGTCGTATCGCCGTAGTACTCCCCGTATCATCATTGGATGCTACTGGCCCCAATTGCGATCGCACCGTCTGCATCGTATCCTGGTATCGCGATACAGGGTCGACTGCGCCCCGCGATTGCGATCCCGCGGCCGTGCCTTTAGTTGTGCCCATCACTGCTGACTCCGCGAAATGTGGGTCCATCATAGAGTGACGGGGCATCGTATCACGGTCCGCCCCCATCATCGGGGGTGCGGAGATACGCCCCGACGTTGCCCCATCCACGTCAGCAGTTCTGGAACCATCGGGGGCACGCGGCCCCTGCACGCTCCCGTGGCTGCTGGGGGTGGACTCTCCCCCCATCTCCGCATCCTGGGAGCCCATCGACACGTTCGGGTCTATCACACAGCACTCCAAAGCACTCTCCACCGGCGTACAAGCAAGCAATCAGGGTCGCCGTTCACCGCGCGACCGTGCAGTTCAA
This sequence comes from Ostreobium quekettii, assembly GCA_905146915.1. Lineage (NCBI taxonomy): Eukaryota > Viridiplantae > Chlorophyta > Ulvophyceae > Bryopsidales > Ostreobiaceae > Ostreobium > Ostreobium quekettii. Next base: position 7,317 of record CAJHUC010000266.1, read on the forward strand.
TCCGGAAGCCAACAAGCCAAGCTCTCCAACAGTTCGTGGCACCGTGCTGTGCGCCGCTGGTCAAACGTCAACGTGCAGAGCCTACAAACTCGCTCCGCCGGAGGCCACTCTTGTCCTCGACTCGGTCGCTCTGCGTCCTCGACACTGTCGCTCCACTCGTTAGGCTCCGAAACCAACTTGTGAGGGTTGTCCCACGTCCAGCCGACGCCCTCGCAGTCGTGCTGTATGGACAGGAACTTCCTTCGGAGACCTCCACGTGCCGCGGTGTTCACCCGAACGTCCACCAAGCGTGGTGGCATGGTAGCGGCTTTGCGCGCTTGACGGTGGTGGGCCCAGGGACCGTCACGAGTGGGGTGCGCTCGGAGGCAGAGGCGGCCAGAGAAGAAGAGCCATTACAAGCATGGTTCACACCTAAATGCCACTCCCACGCTGGGAGCCTCCCAGCAGCTCATAATTGTCCTGTTATAGTCATTTAGGTGTGCCAATACTTAAAAAGTTCGCCGCCCTTAAGTACTGAAACCGTTCGGGCCTCTTCTTCATAATATCCAAATCCATCATAACCTCAGATTCATTTAAGCCCCTCATCATAACGAGGGTGCGTCACAGTACATTGTGGAAGTCATGTTCCCCATACATGAGGGACCCAACCACGACCTCACACTGGAGATTTTGACCAACAGGAGTTGCGCCAGCTTCTGGAGGAGGGCCAGCCATCCAAGGACCCGACCAGCCTGTGAGGAGCATGAGTGAAGACTGCACGTCGACGCTCGAGGCCGAGCTCCCTGGAGGGGGGAGTGGTTGTTGTATAAATGGGCGGTCATTAAGGGTTAATGAACGGAATGGGCATACGGTTGTGAATCGGAACAGTATCGGAACTGGGAAAGGAAAGGTTGTCTGCTTGTCAGACAACTGCGGCCGTGTAGCGGCCGCCCGCCGTATTTTGGGGTGTATCGTAGTTATCGGTACGGTACGGTGGGTACGGTGACGATGCGGTATCGATACGGTGAGGTGTCCGGCCAACGGATGTAAGGCCGCGACCCCTCTTGCCCAGTGAACCTCCAATCCGTGTAAACCGTTGCACTGCACGGGTGTGCCCCCAAGCCAGCCAACGTCGGCTGCACTGTGCCGAGTGCCCGAGTGTCCTGACCCGAGGCGGAGTGCGTGCGCGATCCCGCGTGCGACGATCCGGAGATCTGCGACCCGGGGCGAGCTGTTGGCCCACCAAGGGCGCGAGAGGCGCCTGACCACCACGCTTCCATCCTGCGCTAACAGCCCGTTTATACAACACCAAGGGCCCACTCTATGCTGCACTCCTCCAATCTTTCTTGAGCACATACATAGGCTTGGGTAGCCTTTTTCCATGTTACACGCATAAAATACACCTGACAGAGATGGATGTCAGGTTTCCCTCCTTGTCGCGCTTGCGCGTCACATCAAAACCCGGGAGCGCCCAATCGTAATGGTCGGGAGCCCCCTTTCTTGCCCTCTTCTTCTTCTTCTTCTTCTTCTTCCCCTTGGGGTTTCCACCCCTTGGTCGTCCGCCGCTTTGTGGAGGCTTCCATTCTCCCCCTCCTCTTCTACGCAGCTCCGGCTTGGTGCTCCGGTCTTACCGGAGATCTGGGCAGGGGCCCACTGGATAGGGTCCTCCGACAGTGCGCCATCACCACGATGGGCCTCTACCGGACGGTTTCAGGGGATGCTGCACGGTTCTTGGCTGGGTTGCTTCCGGCAGCCACTTATGTGCGACAGCGGGTTGTGGATTTCTATATGCATCACCTCTCTTATGGGATGGACTTACTAGCAGAGGGCCCCCCGCCCCGTGCGGGAGGGCACACGACCTCGTCCTCATTCACGACCTGTGACGACTATCTGCGGTCGTGCTTGCGCCCCTTTGCAGGGCGCTCCCCACCTGATGGCCTATCTCTCTCTCTTCTGCAGCGGGTGGAGGTCCGCCACTCCTGGGTGACAGACCCCTCTGCCCCTCGATGGGATCCCCTTCCCTCTATTCTAGAGGACAGGGTTGCTTCGATTGACCGGATTCGTATGGGATGTCTTGAGGCCTCTGACGACGACCTCTGGATTTTCACAGATGGCTCCGTATGCGGTCGGGCTTGTGGTGCTGCCGCTGTTCTGTTTGACGGCACGACATCCGATGGTCAGATTTCCTCAGTCTCATTTCAGGGCTTCCACTCGAGTACGCAGGCTGAGCTGATTGCTCTTCGCCTTGGTTGCACTATGGCTGACCAGCGCTCTGCGCTAGTCCGTGTGACCTTCGTGTGTGATTCGCAGCCGGCCCTCAAGGGGGTTCGGCGCCACCTCCACTACCTGGGGCTGGCTCTAGCTGCACGTGACGCCCTTGCTCGCCTCCACGACCGTGGGGCGGATGTTCGACTTTGGTGGACTCCCAGTCATGTTGGTTTGAGGGAGCACGGCTTGGCAGATGTTGCTGCCCGAGAGGCGGGACGGAGGAGCCTCCAGGCGAGTGATAGTGAGGTGGTCCCCTCGTGTAGGGCCTACCTCCAGACCGTTTTGTGGCACCATGCAGAGAGGGAGGCGGATCGTTAGATGCGGGATGGGTACGAGGGGAGTGCTGCGCATGTAGACCTTCCACACTTCAGTCGCGACCTGCGTTGGCTGAGCGGTATGAGTCGGTTGGAGGTAGCCTTAGTGTCCCAGTTCATCTCGGGACACTATCGCACACGGGCATATTTGCACCGGTTTGGCCATCGGGAGGATAGCCGTTGCCAGTGGTGTGCGGCAGACGTGGACGACCGTGAGCATCGTTTGCTCCACTGTCCACAGTTTACAGTGGTTCGCCAGAGACTACGCTCCACTATTGCGATTGACACTCATGGAGTATGCGACTGGACTTGGGATTTTCTGGTTGGCTCTGGTCGCTGGTATTTGGCCCCTTTCCTCAGGGCTGTCCGGTCGGCCGAGCGCGAGTGACACTTGGGATTGAGGCGTTCTTGGGACCTCCTTTCTTTGACTTGCTGGGCGCTACGACTCTCTTTGGGATTTTCATGTTTCTGATGGGCTTCGGGCAGTCTAGTGGCTTTTGGGCTTGGCTGGGCTTTGGGCAGTCAGCTGGGCTTTGGGTTGCTGGGCGGGTTTTGGGCAGTCTAGTGGCTTCCGGGCTCGGCTGGGCTTTGGGCAGTCGGTTGGGCTTTGGGTTGCCGGGCGGGCTTTAGGCGATCTAGTAGCTTCGAACTCGAGTGAGCTTTAAGCGATCTAGTAGCTCGGGCCTTAGCTGGAGCTTTAGGCGATCCAGGCTGAGCTTTGGGATTTCTTTGGGTGGAGCTTTGGCGATCCTAGTGGCAGACCTCGGGGCTGGGTGATAGAAGGCGGGCTTTAGAAATTTCTTGGAGTGAGCTTTAGGCGATCTAGTGACCCATAGGCTCTGTGAGCTTTGGATGGTGGCAGGCTTGAGGGAGTTTGTTGGATTTGTGCCGGTCGGTCTTGATTGAAACCCTATGTTCTTTCATGAGATTATGATGGAGTGGAGTGGGTTTGTATTCTTCAGACTCTATGACGGGGTGTTGGGTTGCCTGGGGGTTGCTGGGTGACTCCTGGGCTGTGGTGGGAGTTTTGGGACCTGGGTTGATGGGTACGGGTTACTGGGGGTTCTCTCATGGACATTGATTCTGGGGTGGTTGGACATTGAGCGCGATGGACTGGTCCTTGGGGCCTGACACTACATGTACGTTACGGACATTTACACTGCTCCTGCGGGACCCCCCTGAGTGCATGTTTGCTTTTGGTGCGTTGCCTGTGTGTTGTGCTCACCCTGTCGCACTTGGAGACTCTATATCATCTTATCGTAGTATGGCAAAGAGTCTCACTAACACCTGCTTAGGAGGGGGGGGAGTGGCCCGTGTATGACCTGTTTCTCGATGTAACAACAAATCTTATCTTCTTCTTCTTCTTGGCTGGGCTTTGGGCAGTCGGCTGGGCTTTGGGTTGCTGGGTGGGCTTTTGGCAGTCTAGTGGCTTCGGGCCTTGGCTGGGCTTTGGGTGGTCGGCCGGGCTTTGGGGTTGCTGGGTGGGCTTTGGGCAGTCTAGTGACCCGTGGGCTCTGCTGGGCTTTGGATGGTTGGCCAGGCTTCGGGGCTGTTGGTTGTGCTTCGGTCGATTCTTGCTTGGGCTTCCCTGTGTTCTTTTCATGATTACGATGGAGTGGAGTGGGTTTGTATTCTTTAGACTCTATGCCGGGGTGTTGGGTTGCCTGGGGGTTGCTGGGTGACTCCTGGGCCGTGGTGGGAGTTTTTGGATCTGGGTTGATGGGTACGGGTTACCGGGGGTTCTCTCATGGACATTGATTCCGGGGTGGTTGGACATTGAGCGCGGTGGACTGGTCCTTGGGGCCTGACACTACATGTACGTTACGGACATTTACACTGCTCCTGCGGGACCCCCCTGAGTGCATGTTTGCTTTTGGTGCGTTGCCTGTGTGTTGTGCTCACCCTGTCGCACTTGGAGACTCTATATCATCTTATCGTAGTATGGAAAAGAGTCTCACTAACACCTGTTTAGGAGGGGGGGGAGTGGCCCGTGTATGACCTGTTTCTTGATGTAACAACAAATCTTATCTTCTTCTTCTTCCTGTGGGTGCTATCCCCATCATCGATGGGGGTCGATGGGCCATCGACTTTGATGACATCATCCTCGCCCGCCTTTTCCAATGTTTGCGGCCCTGGCGCATTGCGTCTCTTCTTCTTGAAAGCACTATGTATGGACTGCTGCTGGGCAGCTCGTCTCTTGCGGGCCTCCAATCGCTCGCCTCTGGTCTTCACAGTCGACTCCGGCGTTGTGTCAGACATCACCGGCGCCATCCCCGCGTAGTTGAACAAGTCAATATTTTCAAGAGTTGATTGAGAAGGTTTTAGCATGGGGTCGCGACCTGAAACACAAGCGCAATGGTTGAACCAACACAGTACGACATGCTAAAAATATTGCAGATACTTACATTGAAAATGTCAACAAAAATATCCCTCAGGCCTAGCGAAAAACAGAACTTCTGTCCCGTCCAATCGGCTGGTACCCCAGAGTCCGAGTCACTCTTGGCCCCCCTCATCCTCTTCATCACTGCCAAAACTGTAAGTTGAAGCACTCCACTAGAGGTGGCCACCCGGATCCGTTAATAGCGGACAGAGGTTAATTTCCGTTAATTTTCCGTTAATTAACGGAAAATAACGAAAAAAGACAAAAATTAACCAAAAATTAGCGGATTTTTGGATTTTTTGGGGATTTTTGGGTTTTTTCATACTTATAGTTTATGGTATTCGCTATTAGAGAGTATGTTTGTATTTTATTTCAACCTATGCATACTAGATTTTCAACTAACCGCAGTTGTTGTGATTTTTTGTTTTTTTTTTTGATTTTTTTGGATATTCTTTGTTTTTTCTGAATTTTTCTCCCTTTTTCTTTAACAAATTTAACGGACAGCTGATAAAAATTAACGAACCGGATTTAACGGACCAGATAGCACCTTTGAATGGCCATCTCTACACTCCACTAATCGTGGTCTAGTATTCTATATTGCCAATCATCATCAAGGAAAAAAACTGCCTTAGCTAATTGGTTCTCTAGTCTTCTTAACTTACACTAGTATACATTATGAGTCCTTGCTACCGTCTTGTATCCAACCCACCCATTTGCGCTCCCTGTGTGGGCCATTTATTCGGATATCCAACATTGCCGACGCAAGGCGCATCCGCTCCTGCCGCCTATGTTGCATCCGCGCCGCTCGTGCCGCCGTCCTCTGTTCATGCACACATTCCATTCTCCTCCTCTCTATATCGAGGAGGACCTGGCGCCATTCGCCAGACCTTGCATGCGCCGCCTCCATCCCCCCTAACAAAATAAAAATGGACCTACAGGCAAGGGCAAAGTGTGCCCTGTCCCTTACATTCAACCTATCCTCGATCATAGCATATATCAAAGGTGGCATCCCAAGGAACTCCAACTCCATCCTTTCATTAGCTGAGACCCTATCCCTCAACTTTATGAGCCTAACACAAACCCTTGCCCGGTGTTTCCTCGTGCGCCGCTTTGTGCCGTCAAGCCTCCGCTGGCCTTGACAAACGCCACCTACACTGGCAAAGGCAATTGTTGGACATTTAGTAGCTGTTACGCGCACCGGCCTGATGTGGGGGACGCCCTACTACTGGCCCTTGGTGTGGGGGACGCCCTGCCCAAGATCGTATTGTATTCCTTGTCTTACAGTAACCACTATACTTATATGAATATAGGAGTAGGAGGGGTGGTCCCGCCTAGGTCCCCGTAAGGACCTAGGTGCCCGGCGAGGCGGGTCCGCGGCTGAAAGAGGGCAGGAACCCCACACCCATAGTCTTTTCGTATCATTTGGTTTCGGAGCCACCTGAGGGTGGCTGCCACGCTTCCGCCTGGGCGGACATGCAAGCGCGGAGCAACGGGCTCCCTCCCCGGCCTCCATCATGGAGGCCGAGGAATCAGACAGTTCTACCCGCAAGGGCACCCCTGACACGTCGGGAGAGGTTGACACACCCCGGGAGGGGACACCGACTTCGGTTGGTGAAGTTAAAGCCCGGGATGGGCACGGAGGTGAAACAGTCCGGGAGGACACGGCTGGACCCTCCACAGCCACTCCGCCACCCGCAGAGGAAGATGAACCGATGGGGGAAGCGAGAGCCCCACCGGCGGCGGAGAAGAAACAAGAGCAAGATCAGGGGACCATGGCGGCGCTGCTGCAGACCCCTGGTATCATGGAGCTCTTGGAACAAGTGGCGGATGCTGCTGCCAAGAAGGCAAGGGAGAAGCGGGACGAAGACACCGCGGAGAGAATTGCCTCGCTGGAAATCGCCGTTAACAAGGCCAAGAAAGAAGCTCGGGAAAAGGAGGTGGCCATGAAGAAGGCGAAGCAGCAAAGCCGCGAGGCACAAGAAGCCAAAACCTCCGCCGAAGACCAAGTCAAGGCGTTGAGTGACCGCCTCTTGAAGCAAAAGCAGCGGGCCCAGGAGGCAGAAGAGAGGAGCGCCCAACAGGCGGCAAAGGTCGTGAGGGCCCCAAGCCCGTCGGAACTACCCATGCCAACCATTCCAGAAGCCGAGGGCGACTGGAAGGTTGCCGGTAGACAGCGGCCAAAGCGGAAGAGCCCATCGCCAGGTGAGCGGTTGATGGGATGCGAGGAATTGCCATACAAAGGCCGGGAGGCCAAAGCCTTAGGGCACTTTGAGAAAGTAAAAGGCCGGAAGGTCAAGATCCCGGAGCTGCGGCTCAAATCCCAGGTGCACATTAGAACACCTAGTGGATCGGATGGGACGGGAGATGAGTCGCTCACAGAAAGCGCTCGAGCAGTATGCGGAAAAAGTCCGCCAAGGCCGGGAGGCCATAACTGGAGCCCTCGGAGGCCTGCGTTACCAGAGTGGGGGCCTGGTGAAAGCTCAAGGGTGCTGGAGTTCGTTCCAGACACTCGAGATCCAT
>CAJHUC010000267.1:0-33699 GCA_905146915.1 Ostreobium quekettii
TCGAAGGGTGCTCTTTGGCCCCCGAGGACGACCCCCAGCGGCCCGTGGCGGTCGTTAGGCGGGTGCGAACTGTGACGGATGAGGTCACCTTCCTTAGGGATTAGTTGCCGAGGGGTTGTGGGGTAGTGGACAGGGACAATAGGATGTCGGCGGGCGTACGGGTCCTTTGGTCCCCAAGTCATTTTAGGATGTTTTTGTTTGAACATTTTTGCAACTTTTTGTTGTATGAACATTTTTTGTAACTTTTTGTTGTTTCAACATTTTTGTAAATTTTTGTTACTTCTGGCGTTGTGTGCGGTGGTTTCAAAGATATGGTAATCGTCGCCCGTGGAGGCCTCCCACACATCCCATCCAACAGCGCGCGCTGCAAATCACTGGTATGTTTCCAGACTTTGTCCACCTTCACCATCCCCCGCTTGTCAGTCCAAAAGGCCTGAATACCACTGGTATTCCCAGGTATTATACCAGGCGTCGTGTGGTGTAAATGGACCCTGGAGATTTTTGTGCAGTTCCGCCATCGCGGAACCGCACCAGCCGGTCCCAGGCTGGATATGGACCTTGGAGTGTTTGTGCGCTTCCGCGATGATGCTATCTCCATATTGCGGTTCCTCCATCGCGGAACCGCACTGTCTCCAAAATGCCTCCAAACCTCTTATTTGTCCCTTGTATCCCAAGCCAACCTAATATGTACTATATTGCAGAATTGTCAAAGCACAACTCATATGATATTGGTAGGATGTCAAAGTCAGGAAACACACGTTTGAACCCCATTTTTCACCACATGTAATGGGACATTTTGAACGGAAGGCCATTTCCCGTGAAGAGGCTGACAATATTCCACACCAGCATTGCCACCCTTGTCCAATTCTGGGGATTTCACAGCCTATTTGTCAAAAATTTTCTCTGTCTACTCTTTGGGATCAGGGGTTCCAAACCGTGTTAGTATACATGACCCACTACTACTATCCACCGCTTATTTTGGGGGTCCAATACATGCCTACTAATACCGGGTAAATATGGTATTTCTTATCCACTCGGTTTCTCTAAGTGTGGCACCCATTTGGCTCCCGACCACAGAGAATTGTCTAGCCGATACCCTATCCCATGGAAAAGACCCCGAGGACTGGGCTGTCGATGAGGGGGTATTTGTAGCGCTCCAGTGGCATTGGGGTCCATTCATAGTGAACAGGATTGCATCGACCGAGAACCACATGGTACCTCGGTTCAACTCGAGGTGGTGGTGCCCGATGATGGAGGGAATCGATGCCTTTGCTCAGCAGGATTAAGAGTGGGAAAGGAACTGGTGCAACCTGCCGTTCTCCCAACTCCCCCACCTCACAGCGTTTTTGGAGGCACACCCCCAAGCAGAGGCGGTGGTGTTGTCATTGTTTTGGCTAGCGGCAATGTGGTTTTGCCGTCTTACTACAATGGCATGCGAGCAAATCGAGTTCCCACTGTGCACCGACTTTTTTAGTGCCGGGCGTTTGGGGGGCACATCAGTGCAGGCGGCTCGGTGGCGGGTGATGGCCCTACAGATTCTGCCACGCGCTACCCCTTCGGATTACTTCTGCTTCCCCCCACCTATCTGCCCATAGCCAAAGCGACCACTATTGATATTCTGCACCATCTCCTCCCCCTCGTGGACATGACTGCATCCCAACTCGGCGGCAACCTCATGCGCCTTCTGCCTGAGGAACATTGGGCGATCATCCAAGACCAAGTGGGCACCAATGCGGAGTTGAGTCATAGGAGGATCTGGCAAATTTATGAAGTTCACTTGTATGTGCGCCCAATGGGGCTGGCGCGCAATCCCCGCTACCCCCAACCAAATCTATGCATACGTTTTATTTCTCCGTGCTAAAGGACGGGTGGTAGTGCTGAGCTTGGATCAATATGTCTCTGCCAATTCTACCATCCATCAATGGGTGGGCATTCGCCAATTCCATGCCCAGGACGAGATCACAGCTCACCTTCGTGATGCTTGGCGCCAACACGCCCCAAGGAAGGAGTACCGGGACACCATTCAGACGTTTCCTGCCTCTGGCGTCTTTTGGCTGACCCGATTGGGGCTCCAATCGACCACCGCGACTAGTGTGTGCCCTTTCCTTTCCACTGTCCTTGACAATGTGTTTTTGCTGAGGGCCAACTCTGCACACGAGATTTACAATGAGGATCTTTACATGATGGGCCACCTCCTGGTTTTCCATGAGCGATGATTAAAGGCCAAGGCGACACGCAAATTGCAGTGGCGCCTCCGTGAGTTCGACACACGGGGAGTGCCCAAGCTTCCCGTTCTCCTCCACCATTTCCTAACTGCGGGCTTCGCAGTGGGCCCGTCAGTTGGGTTTGGGGCCGCTCCACCTTATGCAGCTTCCGGCCGATCGTAGCGCCCCCCCTCCCCCCCCGGCCGGCCGCTGTTCGGCTGTTTGGTTTGGCATTGCCTCGGCGCATCTCACCACCCCTAACCTCACTCATCACAGCACCACACACACCAGCGCCTCGTCGCATTTTTGATCCTCGTCCCTAAGAGCCAGATCCACGACTGGAGCTGGTGGGCGCCGGATTCCAAAGCCCTCTGGCGGTATATCAACCACCAGCGCACCCCCACCGAGTTTGACTTCCGCCTCTTTGGGTGGATGGTGGCGCCGGCCTACAACCTCTGGGCCACAATCTAGGACGTCGTCTGCGGCACTTCGTCTTCCTCACTCCCAGATCTCGGGCCCCTTCCAAGGGCTGCGCTCATAGCTACGCCCTCCGGTTCTTCCCCCACCCAGCCCGGCCTTTCCGCGGGTTCCTGAGGCTGGGGCGGGTCATCTCTGGGAGTTTGGCATACGCTTTCTTGACGAATGAGTTATTTCGGGAACACCCACTTGGCTGGTTGTAATATGTATTATCATCACATAAGTAAATGTGTCTGGGCGGGAAGCCATAGGTAGCCGCACGTAAGTGCTGGTTACTAAGTCCGTGGAGTAGGCTAGTTTACGGGAGGCCTGGAGGCCGGTGGGAGAAATTGGTTGGGTCTCAATGCTCACCTACTGGCATGGGCGACGGGACGCCCATGGGACACATGCACCTCGCATGTACATGCCACTCTGGGGGGCGCGCGTGCTACCCATGATTTCTGGCTGGGCTGTGGGGCACTTTGGGGACAGCGCACGCGTGTGAGCTCCGCTTCATTTTCACCCACCCTCCCCCTCCTTGGGGGATTGCATTTGATGGGGATTTGATTGCTGGGAGTACGTTTCATCACGGTGTGACAGGGACCGGACAGGCATACGCTTTCCTAAGGAATGAGATATTTCGGGAACACCCGCTTGGCTGGTTGTAATATGTACTATCATCACATGAGTGAATGTGTCTGGGCGGGAAGCTGCAGGTACCCGGACGTAAATGGAGTTGACCGTCCAGTTAATGGTTTTCTGCCAAGGTCGTTGGGTAAGATTTGTCACGGAAAAGAATGAGAAAGAGGTCATACAAAGGGCACCCCGTTAGGACGCTGGGTGGCCGATGGTTTGGGTTGGCAGCCAAATTCGCACGGCCCTTTCAGATCCTGCCCTTGGCTTTGGCACTGTGGTCAAACTCAATGTATCTGTCTGAACGACGTTGAATCCATGAACTTCTCAATCTGTCCAACAGCAGCCATATGCAAGCATTGCAACTGCCAGCACCAGTTTTTGGTGACCTCCCACACAACAAGACACACTATAACAAGATGGGACTGGTTGTGCTGCTCTCCATGGCCGCGCAGATTCTTGTTCCACTTTTGGCCCCTCCGAAAGGGATGGTTACGTCCAGTAAGCTAGTTTACGGGAGGTCCGAAGATGGGCGGGCGAAAAAATTGCTACCCGACAGTGTTCTGTCAGCAGGGCGCCCAGTTTGCGCGGGAACATGCTGCTGCTGGGGCCCCAAGGCAGGCAACGGTCCCTGGGGCCGGGTTTCGGCTCGTTCGGGAACTGTTTGGCGGCGCCGAGGCCTAAGGAGGCGACGCGCCATCAGACTGCACTTTGTTTTCTCGCTCCAACCGCTCTTGGTTGCAGCGAGCCCGGTCCCAATCGGGAACATTGTTTCGATCCTTCGAAAGGATCTGTTGCGCCGAGCCTCCGGCTCGTGTTTTGCACCCCTTCGGAGCTTTCCGGCTATCGCCTCGCTCCCCCATGCCCGAGGAGCCCACCCTCAGCCCCGAGGCTTTGGTGGCGGCGCTCCAGGCTCTCCTCACTCGATCCGCCGGGGCTGCCTCTTCGGCACCCGCGGAACCCCAGACGGCCGAGGCAATCGCGGCCGCGGCCGCCGAGGACTCGTCCCGTCGCCTTGCGGCTTTGGCCCAGGAGTTCGGGGCCCCGCAGGATCCTTCGCTCTCCCAGCTCCTGTTTCTCCGCTCGGGCGCCAACATCGCCCCTTCTCCGCGGAATCCGGTGCCTCGGCCCCCCGCGGCGTTCGGCCAGTGGTTCGACGTCCTTGACACCGCCGACGGTCAACATCTTGCCTAGGCCTTGGGCCCCCGCTCGGGCTACTTCGCGGAGTACGCCAATTGGGCGCCGATCGTCTCCTTCCTCTACGATCTGCAGCTCCGCCTCATCGCCTTGGCGGCGTGCCCGGAGGTCCCCGCTGCCGTCCGCGTGGCCTTCGAGCCCATCGTCTCCCTCTACGCCCAGTGCACCAACCTCGCGGTCTCTACCTTGGCTGTTCGGAGGACGCAGGCCGCCCACGCCAATACGCCCCTCTCCGAGGCGTACAAGTCCCTCCAGATCAATATTCAGTTGGTGGGATTGGCGGCCCGCTACACCACCGACCTCGAGCGCGAGACGACCAACTTGATCCGGGCCCAGATCCAGAAGGCTACCGTCAAGGTGCAGGCGGACGGCGCCGCCCGGGCCCGTCATTCCAGCCGCGGCTCCGACCGCTCCGGTTCCCACTCGGACGGGGCCTCGGGGTCCGGCCCCCGCGGCCGCTCGCGCAGCCGCGGTCACGGTTCCGGGCGGGGTCGGGGTGCGCCCCCTGCCTCGGGCAACCCCTTCTCCGATTCATGAGTTCCGAGCGGGAGCTCCTTGCCATCGCTGCGGCCTTGCGCCAGCTGTGCGTTGGCGGCGGCAATGCCCCCCGGCCACGATCTTGCTCCCCCGACGGGGGCCCTTCGGCCAGAGGCTCCGCCACCCCGCCCCCCCTCGGGGAATGGGGCGCTTCATCTTCAACCCCGCCGGGCGATCGGCGTTTGGCGCCAACTGGGCGCCTCCTCCCTTGTCCTTCATTGGATTCGGGAGGGTGTCCCGGTGGTTTGGACCGGTCATCCCCCAGCCCCGTTCCATCACGGGGTCTGCCGGCTTGCGGGGGCTGCACTCACGGCGTGGGAGGCGCTGCGCAACACCTACCTCCAGACGGGCGCCCTCCGCCGCTCCCGGAGTCCCCCGACCCATGTCTCCCGCGCTTTCCTGGTGCCGAAGAAGGACGGCGGCTTCCGCTTGGTGGTGGACCTGCGGCACATCAACAGCCATACAAGCAAGATCAGCACCAAGTTCGAGACTCTCTGCTCCTTCCTCCCCGCCCTCCAACCGGGCCAGTTCCTTGTGGCGTGGGACATTCGTGACGCGTTCCATCATCTCCGGATCGAGGACCGCTCCGTGTCCTACTTTCAGTTTCAGATCAACGAGGAGCTCTTCGAGGCCCCTGGGTTGACCTTCGGGTGGAGGAACTCCCCCCCGGTCTTCACCAAGTTGATGCGACCGGTGGTGGCGTTCCTCCGCGCCCCCCGCACGAGCGCCCCCCGTCGCCCCCGCCATCCTGCCCTCGCCGCCTACTGGGATGCGAACCCGGCCCCGACCCTCTCGCCCTACATGGACGACTTTGCGGGGGGCCTTCGGGGCCGCTCGGCGATGCGGACATGGGGGATGCATGTGCGCCGCCTCCTTGCGGCCCTGGGCCTGACGATCAAGCCGTCCAAGTGCACATGGGAGCCGACCCAGGTGCTGCCTCACCTCGGGGTCATCCTGGACACCAAGGCGGGGCTGATCATTGCCCCTCCTGCCAAGGTTGCGGCCATCCGCGCGGAGGCGTCCGCCCTCTTGGCTCGCCACCGGCACCCGATCCCGGCCAGGGTGATCGCCCGTTTCTGTGGCTGGGGTCAGAGCCTATCGCTCCCGGTGCCCTCCGCCCGGTTCTTTCTCCGGAGCCTTTACAACGATTTGGCGACGAAGACCAGCTGGCGGGGGACTCTCCGCCTGTGTCGCCAGTCGCTGCGGGACCTGGCGTTCTGGGCCCGTTTGGGTCCCAGGACGTCCACGTCGGTCCTATGGCACCCGCCGGCGACGGCGACTCTACATACGGATAGCTCCCCATGTGGTTGGGGAGCTTCGCTGTTCCTACCCTCTCAGGGCCCGACCCCTGTTCTGGCGAGGGGTTTCTGGCCCCTGCCCGACCGCGCCTTGCACATAAACGTACTCGAGATGCGGGCGGTGGGCCTGGCGCTGCAATCGTTCCGCCAGCGGCTTCTGGGCTGGCGGATCAATCTCTACACGGACTCCATGGTCGTCAAGTGCGTCCTCGACGCGGGGACCTCCCGCTCGACGCCCCTCATGGACTCCCTTCGGCGGGTCCATTACCTCGCATCGGCCCTCCGTCTATCGCTCAACCCGGTCAAGCTACCCACCGAGTCCAACCTGCTGGCGGATGCCTTGAGCCGGACGCGGGACACGGAGGACTGGGCCCTCCATCCGCGCGCTTTTCAGGCGCTCTACCGAACCTGGGGCCCCTTCGCCATCGACCGCTTCGCGACGACCACCAACTGCCTGGTGCCTACGTTCAACAGCCGCTGGTGGTGCCCGATGACGAGCGGGATCGACGCCTTCGCCCAGACCGACTGGGGGCTGCACAACAACTGGTGCAACCCCCCGTTCTCCCAACTCCATCGCCTGGTGAGCCTTCTGGAGTCCCTACCCCGGGTGCGCGCCACCGTGCTGGCCCCGATATGGCCTGCCGCGCCATGGTTCCGGCATCTTCTCCTGCTCTCCAACGCGACCTGGGAGCTTCCGGTGTCGCCCGATCTCTTCACTGCGGGGCGGACGGGCACCTCCTTGGGCCCCCCCCAGTGGCGGGTCCTGGCGGTTCGCATCGATCGCTGCGATTCTCCCCGCCGGGCCTCGCCCTTCCCTTGCCGCCCTGCTCGGACTTGACGGCCTCCATTCTCCGCGGGCTGTTTTCCATTACCGATTTCTCGCTGGAGCTTCCGCGGCTCCGCCTCGAGGAGCGGCTGGCCGTCATGCAGTCGATGGTGGAGGCCAACGCCCCGTCGGGCCGCGAGGCTATTTGGCGAAAGTTCCAAAAATTCGCCCGCATGTGCACCGCCCACGGATGGCGGGCCCTCCCGACCTCGCCCGAGATGCTCTACGCCTTCGTGCTCTTTTTAAAGGCCGAGGGCCGGGTATCCGTGGACTCGGCCGGGGGCTACCTCTCCGCCATCTCTACGGTCAGTGCATGGGCGGGCCTGGCGGGGGGCTCCGCCCATGACGCCATTACTGCCCGCCTCTTGCGGGCCTGGCGCGTCAACGCCCCTCCGGCCGCCTACCGCGACTCTGTCCTCGCTTTTCCGGCGGAGAACCTCTTCCACTTGGCTGCCCTCGCCCTGGCCGAGCCCAATCCTTATCGGGTTCGGCCCTTCGTGTCCCTCATCCTGGACACGGTTTTCTTTTCGCGGGCGGACTCCGGCTTCCATATTCTGATGGACGACATCTGGCTCGGCAACCCCGCGGGCGACTCCACGGCGTCCTGCCCCACGCATTTGTTCTTTCGGGAGTGGCGCCACAAGTCGAAGTCCACTCGGGCCCTTCTCTGGCGCATCCGGGCCTTCGTCTACCGCGGCTTCCCCGACCTGGCTCGGGTCGTCCATCATTGGGTCCGCCTGCGCGATGTCTGCCGCGCCCAGCACCTTCCTGGCTGCCGCGGCCACATCGAGTTCTTCTATGGCCTTCCTTCTGATGCCCACCCCCCTTCTGCCCGCTCTGTTCAGACCTGGTTCCTCGAGGCCGCCCGCCACCTCACTGCGGCGGGGCAGGCCTACCGCCACCACTGCGTGCGGCGTACGGGGGCGTCCTCCGCCTTTGCCGTATTGGTGCCTGAGGCCCAGGTTCGTAATTGGGGGTGGTGGGCCCCGGGGTCCGCGGCTTTGTGGAAGTATGTGGATTTGCAGTGGCGGCCTACTGAGTTTGACTACCGCCTTTTTGGCTGGATGCTTGTCGCCGCTGACTCCCTTCGCGACGAGATTCGTGACATCTTCTCCGCGCCGTCTCCTCCTCCTGTCCCGTCGCCTTGATGGGGGCCTCTTCGTTCCCCCATCCTTTCCGGCCCTGTACTTTGCTCGCGCTTGCCGTCAGGGCCGTATTGTTTGGAGAGGGGCACTCTTTGGCTTGCGGGTGACATACCCGGGTTCTTGAACTGCATGGACAAGCTGTATTGGTGGGTTGGTGACGGATCGGTGTTTGTTGGAGTTGGATCAGGTGGACATTTTTGTCACGGTTTGTGACGTTTTTCTGAATATGTAATTATAATTATATGTTCAGCCTGCCATTGGGCGGGAAGATCGCAGGGCTGTACCGTAAACGATGCCTGCCAGGTATAACTGGCGATACTGATTGAGAAAATTGCTGAAGACCAAACGCTTGAAACGACTCATGGGCTTCAAGACGCTGAAACACTCAATCAAACACGGTTTTCGTTGATGCGATCGAAACCTTGAGAGGGAAATTGGCAAAGCAGCAGCTGGAAACCACTATTAGCAGCATTCAGTATTAAATACAGTTATGGTTTTGAGACGGTCCCTGTAGGGACTTGAACGACGACTCTCCCCTCGGCTGATGGGTCACCAGCGCACGGAAATTTATGCCAAAGAAGCAATGCCCTTACAGCCAAAGAGAATACAAATCCAAGGCATACACATCAAGTTTTGCACCCATGAAAAATAGCGCCAAGCTGCCTCTCACTATAACCTATTGAGGGCTTCTCCAGGGGCAGCTAGCCATGCAAGTCTTCCTCACAGGAACAACTAAAAGCAACGGTCAGCAGTGATCGCATGCCAATCACGACCTCCAACGCTTGGATCGCACAAATGGAATCCACAACCAACAACCGCAGCCTTTTCAGAGATGACAGCAGTATCAAACCCTCAAATGTCAATTTCGTGCACCCACTCAAATGCAGTTCATGAAGCGATTTCAGATCTGCCAACGACTGCATGGCAGCGTCTGTGATACCACACCCACTTAGACAGAGGCAGTGCAACGACTTCATTCCTGAACAAGCAACCAACCCTGTGCCTATGACTTTCCCACATCCTGTCAAATAGAGGTTGCGCAATGCCGTCACACAACTCAGCTGCAGTATCCCACCATCTGTAACATCGCTGCAATAAGCCAGATCCAGAAACACGAGGTTTGTCAAGTAACGCAATGACGTCAGCCCATCATCTGTGAAACCCTCGCTTAAACGCAAGCTCAAGTGCAGTAATCCAGTCAGGTGTGTCAATGGCTGCATCCCTATGTACGTTGTAAACAAATGTTGCCTGATACGCAAGTGCTGCAGACCTGTCACATCTGCCAATGACAGCAAGCCCTGGTCTGATATCTCTCTACAAAAACTCAGGTTCAAATTCTGCAGCCCAGTCAGAGACACCAGAGCCTCCAACCCGTGATCTGTGATGTCTGCACAGAAGCTCACGTTCACTTGGCGTAATGCTGTCAAGCCGGAAATCAGATCCATTGCATCATCAGTGACAATTCCACAGCCAGCCAAGCTGATATGGCGCAGGGATTTCATGCCCGTCAAATTTTCCAAGCCTGCATCTGTTATCCCATCACAACCCCCCAAGTCAAGAAAACACAGTGCAGTCAGATCCACCAGCCAACGCATCCCCTCATCAGTGACACCAGCACACTTACCCAAGTCCAAGTGCTGCAGGGCTGTCAGTTTCGCCAATGAGCTCAAGCCCCTGCTTGTGATTCTACGACACCTGTTGATGTCCACATATCGCAGCTGCAGCAGATGTGACAACACATCCAAGTCTCCGTTTGTGAGACCATCATTGTCCCTCAATCCCAGACGTTGCAAAGCAGTCAGAACAGACAGAGATTTGAAGCCTTGGTTGTAGGTCTTCACACATCCGTTCAGGTCAAGATGCTGCAGTGTCAAAATCTTGCCGATTGCCATCCACCCCTCCAGTGTGAATTTTGTGTTCAAGTTGAGAGTGAGTTTATGTAAGGATGTCATGCCTGCCAAGCTTCCCAACCCCCGATCTGTTATCTGATAACAGCCATCCAAGCAGAGCATGCGCAAGCCTGTCAGCTCTGCCAGATTTTGCACCCCTTCGTCAGTGATTTCACCAACACCGCATATTGCAAGACATTGCAATGAAGCACAACGAGCCAATGCTCCCAGCACTTCGTCGCTTACCCATGAGCACCAGCTGATATTAAGTGCCTGCAAAGAACCTAGTGCTATCAAACCCTGGATGCCATTCTTTGTCACATGCATGCACTTTGATAAGTCGATGGAGCGAATCGAAGAGTTTTTGCCAAGAGCTACCATCGCTTCGTCGTCCACTCCAAGGCACTCAGACACTTTCAACATTGCCACATTCACAAAATGTTTGTCCATCGCTTCAACCACATCCCTCAACTGCACATCCATGGGTTGCAATCGGCCAACACTTTGTGACGCCCATCTGGACCAGTGCGTGTTGATCAAATGGGCAGTCTTTGGAAACCAGGACGTTTCCACGATTCCTTCTTGCATGCCTGCCCACTCATCTTCCCCTAGGGACGTTGCTTGCTTTGCATTTTCCTCAGAGAGTTGCATGATTCTGTCCAGCACCAGTGGCGACAGCTGCGCCCAGCCCTGCAAACAGAGATTCAGCAATTTTAGGAATTGGATCAATTGATCTCTGCATCACCTGATTTCCATCCAATTTCTTGGAGTTGACAATGAACTGCCTTGCAGACTCCAGGGCGATGATGGCAAAAAATCACAACCCGCAGTTGTGCGTCAAGTATGGTTGACATGGTATCATATTGTTGATATCCAAAAGGATAGCCAAAACCAAACCAACCCAGTCAGACACGTCTTACAAGCGGCACTGGTCAAGCAGACAGGGATGATTGCATTGAAGGGCGAATGCTGATGTGCACACACAGCGAGGAGAGCCTTTGGAAGGAGATGGTATCTTATCAACCCGTTGCACAATGCTGGCACCATTTCCACGGCCACTGTTTGCCAACAAGCAGTTGCGATCTCCCGATTCAGGAAAATCACCATTGGAGAGACGTCCCAAAGCAATCAGCCCGTTCTGGGTATGGATCTCTCTCTGCACCTGTGGGAACGATATCAATTGGTGGACGAATTGGTCTGCCCACGTTAGGTCTCTGTAAGTTTAGGACAGGAAATATACACATTGTTTCCACAACCATGTTCGTTCGAGCGGTGCACATGCATACATTTGCTCCGCAGCGTACCCAATCGGGCATATTTGCAAACTTGCTGCAGCCGCTGGGAACCACCACAAACGCGCGACGGAAGCACTGGAAAGTAGCAAGGCCCGCAGGTGCCGCCCCAGAAGACCGGAAAAAGAATTGCTTTCACCTCCCCCGCCAAACACAGCTTTTGGCCGTGCTTGCGAAGGGGCGCACGTGACATCTGCGCCCATGCAAAGTCCAAACGCGCAGGCGAGGCGCATCCACGCACCCCAGCACTGCTGCCGCGATCTCTGCTGGACGCAGCCATCTTGGAAGGTCACCGGTTCCCCAGCGACCACCACCCTCGGCACTTTCGGGCACTCGCGACGCGCCACTCGCGACGCGCCAGCTGCGCAAGGGCTTTGTGCGACTGAAATCGGCTGCCGTCGCCGCGCGCCGTTCGCCAGCCGGAATCGATGTTAACCTGGCGTCGAGCTGGAGGGGGCGCAGGCGAGGGGTCGGGTTCAGCGGGGCCGTGCCTGGTGGCACGGGGCGTGTCGATCAGATTTGGCATTTAGGGCAGAAGGGCCGGGTCAAGTGCGTGTGTGCTTGGACAACATTGGGCATGGACGTGACCAGTGGTCACCATTTTGTTGGTGGGTTTCTGCCGTGGGTTTTGGGTGGGCCAGTGGTTTTGAATTGGCAGCCAAATTCGCATGGCCATTTCAGACCCTGCCCTTGGTTTCGGCACTGCGATCCAACTCAATGTATTTGTCTGAACGACGCTGAATCCATGATCTTGTCAATCCGAACAACAGGGGTCATATGGAAGCATTGCAACTCCCCTCACCACTCCCTGAGCCCCCAAAGGGACACTATGGCTTTGGCAATCTTCCGCACAGGGCACATGGCAGTAAGATGGATCTGACTGTGTTGCTCTCCATGCCCACGCAGATTCTCGTGCCGCTCTTGGCCCCTCCAAAAGCGATGCCTCCTAGACATAATTGGTGACGTTGGTTGAGAAAATTGCTAAAAGGTAAACGCTTTAATGACCTATGAACCTCAAGACGCCAAAATACCCAATAACACATGGTTATGATCGATGCAATCTCAACTTTGAGATGGAAATTGGCAAAACGACAATTGGCGAGCCACCACTTGTAGTACCCAAAACTCTCCCTATGGGGGCTTCAAAAAGGACCCCCTGTATTGCTGATGGGCCACCAGTGCATGTCAATCTGTGCTAAAGAGCAATGCCCTTACAACCAAACAGAGTACAAATCCAGGGCACGGTATCAAGTTTCGTACTCATGTTATCAAAAATAACATCAAGTAGTCCCTCAATAAAACTTGTTCATAATTTCTCCAATGGGTGCTAGAAATGCCTGTCCTCCTCACAGTAATAATCCATCTGGACGCTCCGCAGGTCAGCAAAAACCTTCAACGCCTGGTCTCTGTAAATGAAATCTATCACCAACGATCATTAATACTGTCAAAGATAACAGTAGTACCAACCCTTCAAATATGAATTTCATGCACCCACACAAATAAAGCGCTGTCCATATTTTCCTGACCGGCCAAATCTGAGTCGGTCCCAGTCAGCTGTCGTATATCAGTCACGAGCCCGTTCATTGTGGTGACACAGCACAGTGACTAACAGCGAGTTTAAAATAGCTCATGGCTTGCTGCAAACCTCCCTCAAAACTTTCCATCTTCGAGGAAGCCCCTAGAATTGACCATCGATTAATTCTAAAACTTGACTAGTTTTAGGCTTTGGGGCTGGCTGCTTTCATCGCCTATTATGGTTTTGGCATCGTATTTTTCAAATCACTGCAATCGCCACAATTTCAGACGTTTTTCTTCCCTTAAAACTATTACGAAGTTGTGTGCCATTGTTAGGCAATGTCACTGAATCATCCCGGAATCGAAATAAGGATCGACACTAAGGGAGGGGGAGGGGGGTCTGAGCTTAACGTCACATTGAAACCAAACGTGCCAAATTCAAAATAGTGTCCTCCCTAAGTTTTGTAACGAGAGAAAGAAACAGGTCGTACAAAGGGCACCCCCTGCCAAGCAAATGTATGCAAAGCTCTTTTCCATGCTGTGAAAGGATGATATAGAGCCTCCTCTTGGGTGGCCAGTGGCGCAAATTCGCACGGGCCATTTCTGGCGCTACACCTTGGTTTCGGTATTGCCTAGTGTTTCTGGCCAGCTACCGCCTTGGTGCCAATTTCCAGGTTTGCCGCGACTGGAGTATGCCAGGCTCGGGTGTGTGTGTCTGTGTGTGTGGAGGCTGGCGGGTTCCTTCCCTCTGTTCCGCACTCTGTCTTGTTCGGCATATGCCTTGCCAGCCCAGAGAGAGTGAAGTTCGGTCACATGTGGGAGGCGGTGAGGGAGTGAAGTGGGGGATAAGGGGGACTGACACAGGGATGAGTCACGCATAAGTAACTCGTGGCAAAGTGAAAGGGAACAATTAAGTGGGAACCCTCAGGTTGCGCATGGTAATTGGCACCGCATGTGTTTGGAAATGTAAAATCTATCATACGCGAGCATGCAGATGATTCAAGCAGACCGACAAGGCTCGGCTGTAGCCACACCAGGGCTCTGTATCATATGGTTCCCTGCCTCCATCTGCGATCAAGCACAGTGTGTCTATCTAAATCCGTGAACTTTTCAATCCCTCCAACAACAGCCATGTGCATGCATTCCAACTTCCAGCACCATCTCCAGAACCCCCAACGGACATACCGGCTTTGATGCTGTCCCATACACAAGGACACAAGACAGCAACATGCCCTTTCACAATGGGCCCTGCTGCATTCCACACCTCTCGCATCGAAGGAATTTCACCTTCTGCTGTGGAATGTGACAGAGTAACGATCCATATTCCACCATGAGTTTGCCCAATTTGGGTTACATTTGCTCTGAGAGCACGACAGTGCCCATGCATCTGGACCACAATGGCGATGGCGGGCACTTCAGAATGGGCCCACCGAATGATAAGTCTGCAACAATCTTGACACACAAAACGCTCGATCGACCTTGTGCTTCACCAACCAACGCCAGGTCAATGTCATGCAAGGTTTTCAAAGGTTATCTCATGCACCACTCTCGTACGCGGCAGATGCTGAGAAGGACCCAGGATCACACCAGCATCTGAACTGCGTCACCTCGGACGCCCCCTCTGCCCATCCCGCTCACATCACTCAGAGCCCTCACTTTCCGTCACTCCTGCCAACTGTGCCTTCTCAAGGCCCTGATCAGGGTCTTCCTGGCTACTGTCAGCAGGGGGCTGGTATTGTCTCCTGTCGTTTCTTTGTTGGCGGCCCTTGCCATTGCGGGATCCGAACCTTGGGGCCTACACACAACGTCTCAGTCCTCAACCCAAAGACGCAAAAATGGAAGAGGTAAACACACGCATCCTTCGGGCTAATGACCACCCTTTCCAATATCCACGATAAGCACACTGCAGGAAAACAGCCTGACTGTGATGAAGTGTTTGGTTCCCACACTGAAACATTTCAGGCAAAATTCCCAGCTGCCCTGTGGTCTGCTGACCAGACGCTGGCATCTGAACACACACATGTGTAAACATGATTGACTTGATACGATGTCGACAGACAGAAATATACCAAGTTAGCACATTTATGAGTAGGCATCTACACAGAGTACCATATTCCACACAAGCACAGCAGCGGTGCCACAGCATCTGAGTCAGGGTTGTGCACCCCTGGTGGTGCCCAAGGTTCCTGTGACTGGGGCAAACAGCTTGGAATGGGTTAAAAACACAAGTCACAAGCAAGTGGCACAAAGGTGGACTTGCCATCGAAAAGTAACAGATATCATCAATACTCCGCTATGTCTGCCGCCAACTGAGACTTCCGGAATTCTGGTTTCTCCCCATCGCCTCTTGAGGTTTTCTCCACAAAGCAACCGCGATCAACTCACAAAGTTCTGGATATCGGCTTTTAGCTGGCCTTTAAGATTCTTGCCAGCACAAGATCCACAGAACCACTTAACTGCTGCATTTCTTGGAGCAAAATTAGCAGGTCTGCATTTTAGGTAAGGCAACAGCTCGAAATGAATCCATTCAAAATGCAACTTCCTTCGCACTTTGGTCTGACAGAGTACCAACGCATTTCATGACAGACTGCTCAACAAGCAACCGACCTCGGCTTCAGCAATCATTGGTGTAATTGCAACACAATGCATCCAGTTTGTGAGAATGCTTGCCAAGATCAGTATGACTTCCTGGACAGCAACAGCTCTACAAACATTGCCATCGCAACTGCCCACCTCCGCAAAAATGTCATCTTCTGGGTTGTCAAAAAGGTCTGCAAAAGGAGGCACACTCGAGCCTAGATTCCCAGAGGCCTTTGCAAACGTTGGTATGTACTTTATCCTGCACACATGCAACTTATGTTTCAAGTTCCAAACCACAGTAGCTGGTTTTCCTATTTTCAGCACCACCTTGAATACCAAAGCAGCCACAAAAGGGGGGTGGGTGGGTGGATGGGGGAAAGGGCAGGTCAGACTCAGTGCAGAACAGCATGCATCGATTTTCAAAGCAGTGGCATGCATGAGAGCTTTCCTGCCCCCTCCTCTTGCACACACACAGCACCCAAATTGTCCACAACACATCATTTCTGAGCAATGCTGGCAGGTCATGGCTTGTATCACAAGTTTATGTGGCCAGAGATCCACCAGCCAAGCACATATCTGGTAGTCAGTACTGTGCTTATCAGCTCTGGTCTCTGCATCTCTCACTGCAGGCATCCTCTTGAATTCTTTTCTTGGATTAAGATAATGAACATCAAGGAACAATGCGCATCGGAACTGGACATGTGCTGAATTCCTTCGATTGTCCATCCAACTGCAGGACAAGCACAACGCCTAGTGGACATGCTTGGCATTCCGTCAAATGCCACACTGCCCAGCCCTGGCAGATAGCCTCAAAATGAATGAATTGAATCATCACTGGAATAGCCAAACTGATCAATTAAAAAATGTCCGATTAATCGTTTGATCATCACTAACGAACACCAACGAACAGCACTGACCACAATTTGTCCACACTGACCTCTTTTTCAGCGGTTTCTCCTTCCTTTTCCGCTTGATCCTGTCCTGCTTGCATTCAAAACGCTGGCGCCTCCTCACCTGTGAATCCGCACACAATGTCCTCCAGTCCCTCATGTCCCCACAATGGTCATTGATATCAGAATATAGAAAGGCTGGCGCATTTACAACTGTTGGAGTCAGGACAATAAACTGCTGCTACACCATGCTATGCAAAAGAACAGCCCACCAATACAATTTGGCTTGTGCACCAATTTCGATATAACTAGCTTTGGACGAAGCATTGCCTTCTGCATAGACGCCGCACATAAGCTATAGTGCTACCTAAATACCCCAAACCATCAGAACAGGATCTGGACCATCCTGACAAGACCTCGGCACCCAGCTGTTTGTCCATTCGTTCCCAGGGTGCTGCATTTGTGCACAGCAAGCTTTCTGCACTGGTTCCCACCTCGAAATACATTCCTGTCCGTCGAACTGCTGAAGAGAACTTCTTGAACGTCACTTCAGTGGGCTCTGACTCTGCAGGTATCACCTGGCATGGGGAGGACGGAATGACTAAGTGCATTGAGAAGACGACACACACAAGTCATGGCACATGTCTCTACTGAGCTCAGAGGATCTAATTCCTGTTTCAAGAACTGCCACTGCCAACAGTTTGGGTACATGAATTTGTCAACATTTCAGCAACGTGCAACCCAGTTCTCAATTCCATAAGAGCTGGCAAGGAAGGAGATGGGAAATCGATTTTCCCCACATTTGCCAACAATCCTGCAAAGTGTCGCCCTCCCATCTGGGAGACGATGACGGGCACACTTCCATCTCAAACCCAGTTTATTGGGAGCATGTTTGCCAAATTCCTTGGCGAAAGACAATCCACGAATCAAAATAGTACACAAAACAAACACAAGCCTCCTGTGAGAGGGTGCACGGCGATAGGCCGACACCAACCAGCGCATCCACATCACTCAAAATCACGCAACACAAAGCAGCACAAACCGCAATCAACCCCACACTCGCGCTCCCAGCATGACCGGCTGTGTCCTTCGCCCAGCGCGGAGCCAATGGGGCATCGAACGCCGCGCAACTTCGCCGTAACCAGAGCGTCACTACGCGGCCAGCGATCGCCACCGACCCGCGAGGCTCCCGAACGCACACCCAAGAGGCCATTCGCGCCCCCCGTTACCTCTTGCGTTGCTTGCGTTGTGTGCCCCTCATTTTGCATCGGAGGCTCCATATCATCTTTATAAGAGCATGGAAAGGAGTTTCGCATACACTTGCTTAGGAGGGGGCCCCTTTGTATGGCCCGTTTCTTTCTCTCTTGGTAACAAATCTTACCCCTGCCCACCCACCCCCTTTACGCCAACCCTCGTTCGCCAGCCCGAGCAGCATCGCCCCCAAATCGCGATTCACCGCATCCCCTGAGCTGCGCCCCACCTCCACCAGGCACGTCCGCGACTTCATCGCCGCCTTGCTGGCCGTATCGTTCCCCACGAAGCGCCCCTGCGCCTGCCCGCCCCTCTGGCACGCCGAACCCACCGTTGGGCGGCCCCACAGCCCATTCACGAGCTGCGCGGACATCGCTGCGCCAAAAGATCGGCCGCGAACGCCGAACGGAGGAAGCTCAAGGCGCCGTGGCCGGCGCGCTGCGCTGAAGGGTTGGCGTTCCGGTGCGACCACCGCAGTACCCGCCCCTCACTACCCAATGCGGCAAAGGGACCGGGGCGGCTTTGGGGCCTGTGGCTGAGATCGGGCGCCACCAAGTATGGCGTGTAGGGTGCCCGTGCGGTGTTGCCACGGCAGGGTTCATCCCAATTTGTGGGTTTGATTGGGGTCAATTTGGCGTTCCCGCCAGGAAGAGGCGAGGGACTGGACGCGCGGGGAGGTGGACGGCGGTGTTGCGATGTCGCTGGACAGGAGCCCCCATTCGCTGTGCGTCCTGGTCACCAGGCACTTCAAGGCCATCCGCGCCGCTATCCACAAGCTGCTCGTCTGGAAGGTGAGCCGCAAATCGCCCGTGGCTGGAGTATTTATGTGCGCGGCATACAAAGCTCTTGGGTGGGTGCGTGCCCGTCATCGCCTTACATGGTGCAAAGGCACAGTTTTGTCTGGTCGAAGCCAATTTCAAACAATAAACAGAGGATGGAAGCCTGTGGCTGGAGCCGGGCCGCAGCCTGTTTTGTCACAGCCTTGGCGCTGTTTTCAACAAAGTGCGAAAGGCAGAAGCAAAGAAACTTTTGAGCATTTTGAAATATGAGCTCTTGGGGACAAAATTACCCATAAGTAAGCATGGAGATGCGCACGTGGGGGCATTTTTCGCATGGCTATCAAGGTACACACCTGCACGAAACTTTAGAATCCTCGAGATTGGCAGCAACAAAAGTATCTTTCTTGTTGGCATTCTAGCGCCAATGTTGGCCTTACCTTGTCGACACGCGCGGTCTGGAAATTTTGCGAGGAGCGCTGCGTTCGCTACAACCCCGTCGGCTGATCTCACACTTTGCGCCTTGATCAGGATAAAGTGATCACATTCTCTGGACCCACATCTGGACTGTCGTTCCCCTTCCTGACGGTTCTGGGAGTGCTGGCAAGCGAGCTGCATCTCAAGTGCGCCGCCTCAACTGCCTTAGGCCTGAAATTTTGCATTCATTGGGATGCACTCCTTATTCGTTACATAAAGGCATCCATGGCAAATTGCTGTGCTCATGCGTACCGGAAGATTTAAGCCGTTCTTCCAATGAAAGCGTGTCTGCAATCGCATTGGCTTCGTCCCCGTTCGTCGCCAAACGGCCTTAAGTACAACGCGTGACGCTCACCTAGGAAAGCGGCACGGTTTCCCCTGGGCCGTTCTGGCGACGCGCTACGAACGATTTCTTCCCCGTGGAGAGGGCAGAAACGTCGAATGTAGTTTCGATGTGTTCCATGAATAATGCAAAATTCGATTCATTTAGTAGTTTTATTGTTGCCGTTATATTTATGCTGCTGCATTTGCCGCAGAGTTTCTGACATAATGATTCGGTGAAATGTGTTCCCAACGTGTTGGAAAATCGAGAAGCTCCGCAAATTTTCTAGAGGCGCCTTTGCTAAGGGCGAAAACAAGTTTCTGATGGTGAAAACCAACTTCTTTCTTGTTCCTAAAATATCAGACATTTGCGCATAATGCACCTATTGTCGCTCATAGTGCATATAGCATCGCTATTAGCTTACTAAGCTAACGGAGATGTCGCAATTCTGAAAGCGTTGTAGACGAATATGGCTTGAGCCCTTTGCCTGCGCCAGTGGAAGCCACAGAACCCAGCTCTTCACATGGAGACATATTGCCGAGTCTGGCATTCAGTTAATGCTGGCGCTTGCATACTATGCTTACTATTCGATTCAATAATGTTTGAAATTGTTTTTTCTGTCTCTGTGGTGGCAGCCAACTCCATGCTGCGGGGCCACTTGACCAATTGTACCGCCAGCTGGGGGGATCCGGATTGGACGATGAAGAGGGTTCTGGACAATTTGTAGTGAGACCTCGAAGGGACCTAGACTTGCGACATCCGATAGTCAATAATTCGCCCATCGCCAGATCGGACCTTAAATGCGAACATGGGATTCACTTTTGTGTTGGTTGTGTTGCATGCAGCAAACAGGAGCCAAACAGGGTGATTGGGACAATGTGTTTTTGGTTCAATCCTTATCATCACAGCGAAATCACCCCTCCTGAATAACACACATCCGCCCTGGCACTTCTGGCACCCTTGGAAAGCTGCAATGGGCGATTTCTGTGGCAACTGGTGCTTTGGCCATTCGAATGGGCAAAATCCCATGGCAAAAGAAGTTGCTCGTTGCAGATAGAAGCATTTGGCCGATTAAAGCTGCAGGCTTGGTTTTTGCGTTCATGTCTACGGTTTCGCTCTTACATTTTTACGCGCAAAAGCGTAAATTTTTGAAACAAGCCACTTTTAGGGCCATTTTTACGGCTCGTTGGGGCACCCAGGTTGCACGATGAAAGTCACGTACAATGATCAGTCCTCCGCCATCTCCAGCACCCGCAACACTGTGTCCACCTCCCCCACGGCAAGGGCAGCCACGGCATGGAACAAAAGTTCGTTCGTACCCATTCCAGTGCCACACACCGGACTCCCCAAGTCTATATGCACTGTATTTATGTACGCAGGGGTGTATTTTCGTTGCATTTATGTATCGTTGCATTTGTTTACGCGTTTTACGAGCAATAACGTAAAAACTGTTTTTGCGCATTAAAGATAACACGATTTGTGTTTACGGCCTAAATACCAAGCCTTCAGAGCTGTGTCCGCATCGCCTGTTACCCTGTCAACCTGGAATCACCAATCGTGTCCTCGGAACCCCTTTTGTTCTCGAGTGAGCTGCGCCTGTCCGGTGGCAGCGACCGAGTCACAATTGGATGATGGTCGCCGCGAGGACGAAGATGCGCATGAGGGGTTCGCAGCAGATCCACTTTCGCGCGAGACTGGCCAAAAAGCTGGCGAGCTGCGAAGACCAGATCGAAGTGCTGTCCAGCGCGTGCGACAGACACGAATGTAAAATAGACGTCCTGGCGGAGGTGCGTGTTGGACGCTGTTCCTGGTCCTTGAATGATACAACATTTTACACAATTTTCAACTGCGTTACATGGTTCTCAGTGGTTGCCAATTGGCAACCATATTCAATTGCAATTGACCGCCCAAGGGTACACGATTGTTACACGATTGTTTTACACGCATGACATGGTACATGATTTTTAGGGGCGTGTACTTTGGCCGAACTTTTACTAATTTTGTTTGCTGAAATACTGAGCCCTTATAACAGTAGTTGAGAGATTCAACGATCGATGATGATTCCATTGTTTGATGAGAATCTGATCAGATGCTGAATGCGCACTTTGCCCGATCTGAAGAACGGCTGTCTGAGCGCGGCAGTGCACCCCTCCAGGCGAAAGGGGTGACATATTCTGAATTCTCTCAATTCTGTATCACTGACGAAGGCAGGCAGGGTCGAGGGGTGGCGAGCCCTGAACGGGAATCGTACGCTCAAGTCCACGGCAACGGTTTACAGCCGAGGCAAAAGGACAACAGACGCTCTGTCCTTTATACCCAGTCCGTTCATCAACATCCTTAATGTAATTCCTAGTGCTTCGTCATCTTTTCATGCATTCAGTTATTTATAACACTCAATCAGTTCTAGCCGTAACATCACCAATGCTAATTGCGTGCTTCACACTGATCAAAAACGGATTATTTTTACAAACTCAATCCTAGCGTGAGCCGCGCTAAGTTACTGGCAATCGTTTAACAGCTGACAGATGTTCGCACCGATGCGCAAACCATTGAAATGGACCAGATCGGGTTGCAGTTTGGGATCATTAGGTTAATATTTCACAGTAAATGCTCG
Source organism: Ostreobium quekettii (assembly GCA_905146915.1). Classification (NCBI taxonomy): domain Eukaryota; kingdom Viridiplantae; phylum Chlorophyta; class Ulvophyceae; order Bryopsidales; family Ostreobiaceae; genus Ostreobium; species Ostreobium quekettii. The sequence continues at coordinate 21,903 of CAJHUC010000267.1, forward strand.
CCAAGATCTAATGTCAAGCAAGCATAGCTGAATTTTCTGAATTTCTCAAAAAAGGAGCTGAGGCAGTACAAAGAGGAGCTCTCGAGGTACAGAGGTGGCGCATCGCGAAGTGCGCGGACCGTGGCTGCGACGCCCTCTGGAGGATCGGACAGCCCCTGTGGGTCCAAATCTACGGCAGGAGTACCCACAAGGTTCTAAAACGCGGCGCTGGACAGCAGGCGCTGTTTCTGGCCAAATGGCACATCATTGGCCTTGCTGCCTATCACTGCAAGCCGCTAGATGTTGCGATGGTGTTTGGCACAGCCCCAGTAGAACATGAGAAATTTTTATGTATCGGACATATATTATACCACTGTAACTTCTTACATCGCGTACGCGGTCTTCAGCGACACCCGGCTCCCTGGTTGAACAACCGCAGTTGAAGCATTGAGATAAGTTGTCATCATTATAGGTGACAAGTTATATATGGCATATAGCATATATGCTAAGTTTATTGTTATTACGGCGTTTAAAATTTTCGCCTTTATTGGACTGATGGCAAACTTGCTGAGTTTTGGATCTCTATACCATCGAGATGGCGAAAATGTGTGCAGAAGTTTTCGCCGGAAAGGGCGAGATTTCTGAAAACACCTGCATAATATTTTTGCGTCCCAAATTTTTACACATTTCCGCCCCTAAATATTTTCGTCTGACGACAGTTTTCAACCATTTCACAGAAATGTGTCCCCCACCGGTGAGCTAGCTGTCGATGGGCTACAGAATGAGCGGCAGAAGATCGCCACTGCTAGAGGCGTCCATTTCTCAAAAACTCCCTCCACAAGAGAAGGTAGGCCACGTGCGGGCATTGCTGCGACACTTGCGGCAATGCCTTATAATTACTTTAAAAGGCATGTTCCTTTTCAATAATAAGTTTGATGGCCTTGATCAATATTGTTTGCACTGAAATGTTATAATGATGGTAAATGGGTTTGTGCCAATAAGGTATATTGAAGATGCAAAACGGCACCGACTATTTGCCAGACGGGGTGGCAAACTCTCGGATCTTCAAACACTGTGGTGTTAAATGGTGGCCATTATCTGCATCTACGCATTTATTTTGCAGTTTCCAAATACATTTGAGCTGTCCCATTCCCTGAAGCCATTGCAAGACAGACTGCCAAAACAAAGAAATCGGGGTTGCAAATCGAACAGGAGCTCTGGAAAGCGCATATCGGCAAAGTGCTAGTGAAAATTTACAGCCCAAACTCGATTACTAATAGCCGTTTACCCCTTTGTTCCAGCAGTTCGAAGCGTCCGCGAGAGTCGAAGGTTCTCGAAGCTGGCCTCAGGCATTGGTGGCATGTCACCTAACGAGAGTCGCCGAGCCGGGAAGTCGTCAAAGATCTGGGGAAGCATCTCCAGCGATTCACAGCTGCATCGGTCAGAGTCACAGGCCAGTGAAGACATGGGTGCTGACATATCAAGTGAGACAAGCCGGAGGTGGATTCTGGCCCCTTCCTAATCCACTCACTACGGTGATGCACATTAGTGCGAAATTTGCATGATGAATTTTTGTGCAATACCGCGCTTCAACGGCCTTCATAGAACTTGCGTATTCTTCTGCAAAGTTTCATTCTTGAATCAACCGTACGTTTCCCAACTGGAATTGGAACTGACTAAGTAATGCACAGAGTTGTGTCATTCACAGTCCGTGCTGAGCTAATGTTTACGATATTCAGAAAATGGTGCATTCACCGACGTGCCGCAAGCTGGTAAGCAGTACAGAATTTCGGTTCAGCGACTTGCGCGGCCAATCCATGAGCTAGTTCATGAGCTATTCGTGAGATACTTCGTTTCCATCGCCCAAATGAGACTGTGGAAATATCTAATGCCTCACAAGGGTTCTTTGACTCCTTAAAGGTTTTGCTCTGGCCGCGCCGTCATGGATTCTGGAATCAAAGAGCGGCGACGAAGGTGGCGCGACGACTGAGGCTTCCGCCTACTCCGACGACTGACAGTCGATTGATGTCCGAGTAAATCACCCAGGCTATTTGACATGAGGATTTAACAACGGCTAAATCCTTGTGGCCACAAGGTCGCGGGGTACACTTCGCAGAAGCGGGCGCATCCTTCAATAGCAAGAAAAGGACCGAACAACACTTTAGCGAACACACACAAAACATATTTCATCAAAGTTTTGCACGCTAAGAACACAAAAATAATCCAAACCCGTAAACTTTGTACACGTTTGAACACGTGTTATTTGGCATTTTTTTCCTAGTGCTTTGATTGAAGTCAACGAACAGAGAAGTCGATGCTGGGCGTCTTCAAGGCGACGAAGGGGCTACTCTCATCGCCTCGCGTTTCCCAGTGGTGTTCCGCAGTTTCTGCGGTCTGATGTTTTGCACTGTTGCAGTGCAGTACTGCTGTGCCTCGCGATGTCTCGTGGTCCCTTGAAGCGACCAATGTGTGACCCAAGCATCACACGAGCACGGTCTTCTCTCAGTTTTTTTCAGGACTTTCCCTAGACTACGTTAGCCTCCAAAGAGTACTAGTGACGCATTTCAGACTTTAAACTCACATAGATTACGCATGAGCACTTATTAATTTTCCCACAGGGAGAACTGGCCAATGGACAGCGACATGCAGCTCACACAACATACCAAGGACAGTTTGCTGTAAATGAACTGTGTCTTGGTTTTAGTGTCGCTGGTACACCCTTTTAGGCTGTGTTCAGGACTACTAAACGTGAGGAACGTAGTTTGTGGTACACAAACGGCAGCCAGATAATGTCACCTGGAGTCTCGTGAACGGGAAATTCTGCTGCCGTTGGCGGGAACGCATTCAACGCAATTGTCCTGCATTTCTTAATGTTATTGAAAGGCTGCGGCCAAGGCTGCCCATACTGCAAACGCTATGCACTACTGCCAACCGTGAGCAGTTTGCAGCAGTAGGTGTATATAGCAATCTAACCATGCGATTCGTCAATTGAAAATATTGCGTTGTTTTACTAATGGTAAGGGAGCTCATCTAACATCAATGACCAAAGCGCAAACTGCAATAGCAAAAAAGGACCAAATAACCATTTTCGCGAACACATATGTATGCATTTCATCAGTGTTCAGCGTGCTGAAAACACTGAAACAACCCAAAACCGTAGACTTTGTACACGTCTGTTCACGACTTATTTTGCCCCTTTTCTCCAGTGCTCATCATGCTGAGGGTCCCATAATTCCCATCGCGCGACACCATTCATTGCTCTTGATGTAAACGAGTTGATCTGTCGATGAACCTCCGGTCCAAAACTTTTGGTCGGCACAATCCAGGCATCCTGAAATAGGTCGCCTGCAGGAGTAAATGGGAAACGGGCAAAGTTAGCACGCATGAACGATAACCATCGCCAGCGATACTCATTGGACTGCTTCACACGTTCTGCCAAATCCAATCCACGGATATCGCTGATCAGCCATTCTATCACGAGAAATTGCCACTGCAGGTGTACATGGCTAACATGGCCTGTTGCAAACAGCGGTGCAGCAGCGACCCAAGCGGCGTAGACTTGCCGCCAAATTGCCGGTCACTGTCAACGCATTTCCGGCGACATACAATTTGCAGGTTTCGATGATTCCTTGCCAGCCATTCAGTTCGGAAAACTTGCGACAAGGGCAGGAACAGTTATAATTTTAACAGTTTGACTGTTACAGTACCACAGTCATACTGGTGCTTAGGATTCTTGGCATGGGAGGGCGCGCCTCGACGAAAAATTTGTCACAGAATTGCAGGTGCCACCTTTCTGTAGGTCGGATGCCACTGGTGGAGAATTCCCCCTTCTGCGCCATGTCTGATTGTATCCAAAAATTGTCGAATTGCTGAAAATCATGTGCAAATTATTAATACACCCTTGAGCCTCTGCGATTTGCGGCAACGATGACCAATGTTTGTCTCACGCACAAGGAAGCGCCCTTCAGGGGCGAGTGGTGCCGACCCCTGAACCGAGACTGTGGGCTGGAGGCGCCACGGCAACGGTTTACCGCCGAGCAACGGGGCAACAGATGTTCTGCCCCTTATATTCAGTCCGTTCATCAAGGTCCTAAATGCAGTTCCTAGCGCTTCATCACCTCCAAGCGCCCACCCGTTGATAATACTCAGTTCCAGTTACGACAGCATCACCAAGGGTGTCAGTGCTCAGTACTTAGCAGTGCCAACCCGCCCCAGTTTGCGGCGGACGAGCCTACGACAGTTCACAACCAACATGCTTCCACCCATCGCCACGCGGACATTGCCCGGCGATCCTGGGCCATGATTCGCCCACCACACCGCCAGGCGCGCGTCCACGCTCCCCAAAACTCCCCACAACCCCCCACACAGGCCGTCGATTTCCAGGAGTCCGCCCCCCCCCCTCCTGTCACCCCTGCCGCCCTCCCCTCCCCTTCTCCCCGGCCTCATGACGCCCAAGGCGCCAGCCTCCAAAGAGGCCGCCCCGCCCTTGGCGCCAAAGGCGCCGAGGCTGCCATCTGCGCTGAATCGGCTTTGGGCGATCCCATGCCGGCGTCGCGAGACTCGCCTCGCGGCGATCGCGGCACCCCCGGATGCCGACCTCGCCGCCGCGGCGCCGATCGCTCCCAAGCTGGAGATCGACGCGCGGGGGGCGGAGCGGGTGGCCTGGCGGGAATCCGGATGGAATTACTGGGATTGGGATGGCAAGCGCGTGCATTACATCTCCGCGGGAGACAAGGGGAGTCCCGTCGTGCTGATCCACGGCTTCGGCGCCTCGGCGTACCACTACCGGTACAACATACCGGAGCTGGCCAAGCGGCACCGGGTGTTCGCGGTGGACCTGTTGGGCTTTGGGCTTAGCGAGAAAGTGGTCACGGACTACTCCGGCGCCCGGCTGTGGACGGATGAGATCGCGGCGTTTTTGCGGGAATTTGTCGGCGAGCCGGCTGTGCTGGTGGGCAACTCGCTGGGCGGCTACGTGGCCTTCGCGGCGGCCGCGCGCCACCCGGAGCTGGTGCGCGGAGTGGTGGGGATCAATGCTGCTGGCTTCTTCGAGGATGCGGAAAATTCTAAGGTAGAGAACAAGGCCGGGCAGTCGCGCGCTCTCCGCACACACGGCCCTGTGATTACCCCGGTGGCGTGGCGTCTGTCATCGGGCAGTGTGTTTGCGTGTGAGCAGTCGCGTTACTTGTTGGCCGCTTCCTTGGGCCAATTTGCCCATCAGCGCAAGCGCTGCTCGCCTAGTGTTCATGTCATTGGTAGCCACTTTGCTTGCGCCAGTGTGCCCGTGAGCAGGCGCCATGAGCGCTGCTCTCCTGGTATTCATGTCATTTACAGCCACGTTACTTGCTGCTAAGGTGGAGAACAACAAGGTTGGAGGGTGGATTGGAGAAGTGAGGGACTACCTGGCGGATGCATTCAGGAAGGGCGCGCTGACGTTCGCGTTCTACAGGGCCAAGCGGCCGGGGCGGATCCGGCAGGTGCTGGAGACGGTGTACCTGTCGAAGGCCAACCTGGACGAGGACCTGGTGCGGTCGATCGCGCTGCCCGCGGAGGACCCTGCCGCGGCTGAGGTGTTCGCACGCGTGGTGAACACGACGGCGTTCCAGGAGCGGGTGTCGCTGGACTCGCTGTTCGCGCAAATGGACACGCCCATGCTGCTGCTGTGGGGAGACAAAGGTGGGCGCAATCCGTGTTGGCATTGAAATTTGATGTTGTGTATGGAATCGGCAAGAAAAGACACGCCAGCGGCAGCCCAGGGCCCTGAAATGTATGCTCCATTTTGGATTCGGGAAAAGAAAACCCCTGCGGGCAGTTTGCTCTAGCAAGACATTTCTCTGCAAAGGGCGGCTCATCCAGAGATCACTGGCGTGTTAGAGTACGGTGTCTGGTGATGCCATTAATGTCCAAAGCTGAACTCGAAAGCAGTGAGAGAATGCGAGTAGAGAGAAAGGCCATTTGATGACCTGTGTGCCAAATTTGATAAGCGCCGCCATCGCAACCTGCAAGGCGGTGGTTCTGCAGCTGTATGGGCCACGACGAGTTTGTTTTCCGAACGTAAAGTATGTCAATCCATGCAATTGTTGCCATCTCTTGAACAGGCCCTGGGTTGTGTTCTCAAGTGCGTTTCTGTGCAGAAGTTCAAGTCGTGGGGATTGCTTCTGTGAAGGGTGTGTTGAGTTAGGACGGGCCTTGAAAGCCTCACCCATCCTCACCTGAGTGAATGAACTTTTCAAATAAGTCCCCAGAGCATCTTGCCCTCAGTCCAGAGTGGCATGGAATGCCTGCTTGTGGACTGGGCTGAAACTGGTGCCTATCTGGGGCCTAGATGGCCTTCCATTGAGTACAGGAAGGTGGAGGGGAGATGGCCAAAAGGAGATGGCTTTTGGAGCCCTCTCTCTGGTATTGTTTTGTGGGACTAGCATCCAACACTGACACTATGTTGTGTGGCTCTTGATGGCGCATTAGCAGTCACAACCATCACATTATCACAACCGTCATACTTGGGATCCCAGTTTCCCATACTTTGTGGTCATATTGGGTGCCTTGGCAGTTGCTCATTGAATTTTCCGTGCACAGACCCTTGGATGACGCCCGCCAAGGCAGACAAGATGCTGCAATTGTATCCCAGAGGGATCAAGATCGGTGTCGATGCCGGCCATTGTCCCCATGACGAAGCCCCGGAGGCTGTGAACGAGGCGCTCATCGGATGGCTGAATAAAGTTGACCGGCTGTGAGCCACACCAATCTGAGATCTTCGCTTGGCGTCGCAGATTTCTATTCAGCGGTGAAAGGTGGGATGAGTCGTGGTCGGCCAGACCGAGTCCGTGGCTTATTTTGGGGTGCGATGATGCGTGTGAAGGCACCATTGTCGGAATCAATCGGGGATTCTTTATTTGTACAAAGGATGCGCGCTTGTATGTATGGATTTGGTATAAGGGTTTCGGTACAAAGCAGGCTGGTTGGACCTGCCGAATGGAGTGTCTTTTGCTTTGTACCTATTGGTTGGCGTCCTGTTTCCTGATTGGCCAGCTCCAGTAGAAGACGGTTCATTTTTGTAAAGAGTTGTTTGAGGCGCCTTAACGCTTTTCACACCCGAATCGTCGTGTGACGGTTCACAACTAACACCTCAAAGCTCCATTATTACATTCGCTGCTGCCCACGCTCATGCAGCATTGCCCATCAGGGCAGCTAAAGTCTGCACACGCGTTCCTTGGCATTCTCTTCGGTTGCTTGGCAGACCAATACACCAACCCCACCAATTTCAACCCCACCAATTTCAACCCCAAACCCACCAATTTCAAACCCACCAATTTCAAATCCACCAATTTCAACCCCACCACTTTCAACCCCACCAATTTTTCAAATCCACCAATTTCAACCCCACCACTTTCAAACCCACCAATTTCAAACCCACCAATTTTTCAAATCCACCAATTTCAACCCCACCACTTTCAAACCCACCAATTTCAAACCCTTGTGATTGGACGGGGGAGGCACCTGGACGCTGAACGTGTGATGTAATACTTTGGTATCAAAGAAAGAAAAAGAAAATCAGCCCCATGCCCAGCACGAACCCAAATTCCTAAAACCGCAAAATTTCCACCTACAAATTCGGTGCTCGAAAGCACCCAGTCCCCACCCGATCAACAGTCGCCCCCCATCCCGTCTACGTATTCGCCGAATCGGCTTCGCCCCCAGCGGCGACGCCTTCCAGGAAAGCCCTCACGCGTGGAACCCCCTCCCAGTCCGCGCCGGGTACGGAGTGCCCGTTGCGGTGCATCATGACGACGGGGTCCTTCAGCAGCTTCGCGGATGGCAGCGACCAGCTCCTACACCGGCCGAAGCACATCAGCTCTTCAGTTCAATGACACAAACAGACGAACACTGCCTGTTTCAGTTCCTGATCCACCAGGGGACCCTGAAGCGCCGACCTTCTCTTCTGTAGATTGAGCAATCATTGAGGTTCGGACAACTTTTTAGGCTATGCATCGCCTCGCACAATCGCATGCTCTTGTAGGTGGCACAAGGCCCGCATACCACTTCGCAATACATTTCTTGGAAGACAAAAACGCCGACGTCAACAAACTATTTCGGCTCTTGCTACTTTGTCTTCGCTATGTTGGAAAATGACACCAAGGGGGTCCTCTGTGACAAAGGGACCCCCTGTACATTAGACTTGTTGCCAGACAGGCGCCAGACCGGCACCAGACCGGCGTCAAACCGGCGCCAAGCCGGCGCCAAGCCGGCGCCGTACCGACGCCGGTCTGGCGCCAGGCCGCACCGCGGTCCTACTAGGGGCGACGCCTCTGGGAGGGCGCCGCGGCGATCGGGGTGTGAAGGGAAGTCGCGGCTATCGGAGCAACAGGGAAGACCAAGCAGCGATCTGTGGTGCTGGCGAGATCAGATGGCGGTCGGAGCTCCGGGAGGGAGTCGTGGAGATCGGAGCCGCGGCAGAGAGCACCCGGCAATGTACTGCCTTGTGATCTCAAAATAACATGCAGCCATTTCGCTCCATGAATGCAGATCCAATCCCAGTCAATTTTATTTCTCGAGCACATGCCCAGAAACTCAGTAATCACCCCTTGTGTCATGCAGGTGAGCATGCCTGTTTTTGGAAAGCCCATAATGAACTAAACGTCAAGAGAAGCTTACGACTTTGGAAGAGCGAAGTCTTTAGGCTTACTAGCCAATTCTTTAAGGTTCGCACCAGAAGTCATTCTTTAATGACTTTTGAAGCAGCAGATTGCTCATAATTGCTCAGATTGCTCATGATTCATGTATTTTTATGGAGACCAGTTGCATTTGAATGATACACGAAGGGCAGGGGCGGTCGTCTAAACGACATCGTGAAGACCCCACAAACCCCCACAACTCCGCCAGAAGGGAAATTGACGTAAGGGGGCCCTCTGCAGGGGTGCATATGATTAAAGGGGGTCCTCTGCCCAAGTAGGACCGGGTTGAAGACTAGCGCAGAGGACCATCTTTTGTCACAGAGGACACCCTTTTGTCATTTCCCCTTACTATTTTTATCTACTACTTTCCATCTTTTTCAACAGACGTCCGGGGCAGACACCCCAACCTCTCCGCCGACCGCCGAGACCCCACTCACTTGAACGGGTCCTGCTCCCCGACGATGACCATCGCCGGGCAGTCAATGAGCCCCTCGTAGGCCGCCGCGTGCCGCGGATCCCTGGACTGGAACGGCGAGAACAGCAAGCAGAATTTGATTCCCGGCAGGCCGCCCAGCGCCAGGCCCCTCCTCTGCAGGCCCGCCAGCACCAGCGACACGATCGCCCCCTGCGAGAAGCCCACCAGCCCGTCGAACGGGCCGCGTTCCCTAATGTATGCCGCCAGGTAGTCCAGGGATTCCTCCCACCCCATGTACGTGTGCGTGCCGTCCTCCGCCTTGTGGTCGTCCCACCATTCGAAATACGGCCCTTGGAAATTTGCCGCCACGTCCGGCTGCGGCGGGCCAGTGGCTGTGTGGGGCGCGTCGATGCAGTCGATCTCGAGCAAATCGTCCAGCGCCGCTGCCAGGCCCTTGCGCTGAAGCTGCTGGGCCAGGATGGCGCCGCTGGTGCGCCAGCCGTGCAGGCCCAGGGCCCTGAGCTTGCCGTGCGGCATGGCGGAGAGTTGTGGCTTGGGCGCCTGCGGGCGGCTTTTGTACTGGGGGGGCATCCGGCGGTGTCCCGCCTGCTGCGAGGGAGCGGGGAGGGGGTGTCCAGGGATGCCGATGGGGTTAGCAAGGGATGCCGGCAGCATGTTGTGGGCGGTGGTCAAGGTGCGGCGAACTGGAGCGGAAGTACTGGTGCGCTGGGGGACGGGGGGATGTTCGGTACGCGGGGATCACACCTGTGACATTGGGTAGTAATGGGTAGACGTTGGGTAGTAATGGGTAGTCGTTGCGGCTGTCGGGGTGCGACTTGGGATGCCCTTTCGGTTGTCAGTCGGGGGCGTGGGGGCGCCGTGTTGGTCACAAAACGCGCTCGTAGGCACGCGGGGCACGTGGCCATTGGGGGCGCGGCGGGATCAGGTCGGGTTGAGCTGCTCCGCGGCTTGGGGCGACTAATGTGCATTGAGAGAAAAGCGCCCACATCGCGCCAGCATGGCGTTCATGATCCTTGTTGGTTTCGAAATGTAGCACAGAAGAAAATCGAGACAGAAAACTGACAACCAGGCTTGTTATTTACGTTTACGTTTTTACGTTTTACGTTTACAGTTTTATGCGTAAAGACCGTAAATTTGCAAAAGAAGCTATTTTTACAGCTGCTTTTACGTTTTTACGGCTCGTTGTAACAACCAGGTTACATGGTGGAAGTTGCGTACAGTGACCAGTACTCCGCCCTCGTGAGCGCCAGGAACACAGCGTCCACTTCCCACTCGGCAAGGGCCACGATGGAGTGGAACAAAATTCGTTTTCTGCCCATTCCAGTGCGCCTGGATGCCGTTCCCCGGAGTCCCGAACGCTGTATGTACTGTCCATATGTACTCGGGGCTGTTTTTACGTTTTATTTGGGTATTTTTACACATTTCTACGTGTAAATATGTAAAACTATTTTTATGCGTAAACGTAAATACGATCTGTGTTTACGGTGTAAATAACAAGCCTGCTGACAAACCTCACGACATGTGAACACAAATCGTGTCTAAGCTAGCATGACGATCGTTGCCACGAAGCCCATATTTCTGGCCAGAAATATGGGATCATGATGGAAGCATCATGAATTCTCAAAAGCAGAAAAGAATGGTCCCCTGCACACAAGGTGATCCATCGTCTCCCTCGCACAACGCCGCACACGATGACATCTTCTCTTCGTCGCAAACTCATCTCTCAGGTTGAGAAGCCTGCAATCACCACCACACAAATTTTGCGGCACAATCGGCAGCCACTGTCATGATCTTCATGTTATCGCCATCCAACACAGCTGATCCAGTTCGATTCGGAGCCGCAGTCCTGACTTTCTGTCTCGCACAATCAACAAGGGCATTGCCACCCAGCAGAGAAGGGCAGTCCCCAACGCGGTCACACATGCTATGGCTGGACGAGTGACACTTGCAACGGCAGCCCATGACCACGATACTGATGATCTCAGCTTAACGCTGCGCGCACAACACCGGCGTCTGATTCGACACACCATATTCACTACCACAATTTTGAAACCGACGCTTGCTCCCATGAGCTTAGCGACGCGTGGTCCGACCCACCCCTAACGCACATAAGATAACTCACGAAGAGATCCCTTGGAGCATATTCAAGGCCCACTCCTGTGCGCACCAGATCGCCCCATTGCATTCCCGGCAGCCATTAGCAGCCTCTCAAGAGCAATGATACGCGTTATTACTTATGCCGACAGGTCCAACCCCAGGTGATGTTCGCGCCACCAGCAGGCTGTAAGTGGCCCTTCGTGTCGATGACATGGCTGCTTGCCTTGAACCAGTGAGGCTGCAAGTCTCCGACCATCCACCTGCAATCGAAGGGGATCATCATACCTCCAAACTTCTGCTTCGCCGCTGCCCGCTTTGTTATTTTTTCATTTTTCTTTTCAATTCACCAAGCCGTTTGAACCATCCATGCAGTTGTCTACATAATTGGAAATGTCCCCATGAATCATCTAGAAGTGGCTTTTCCTGACATGCATTTGGCACACTTCCAATTGTACGACTGCGGGCCATCTCATCCGGTAGGCAATTTGCATATCAAAGTCTTGTCATTTTTTTCCAGCACCAAGCCGTTTGAGCAATCGATGCAGTTGTCTGCGTACATCGAAATGTCCAATGTATCATCCAGAAGTGCGGCGCCTTTTCCTGACATGCATTC
>CAJHUC010000268.1:0-14743 GCA_905146915.1 Ostreobium quekettii
TCTCACTTTTCCTTCTTCAAAATTGATGGTCAAGGGTTTTGAGATGCAATCTTTTCGATTTTGGCCTTGTTTTCAAATTCTGAGGCTGCCCTTATAACAAATTTAGCCTTTCAAATAGACGACAATTACTCTGGGATGGAGGAAGTATGTAGGTAGAGGTGCAGAGCACTGCCAGTGTGCTGCACCTGGTGGCTGTAAGGAATCACTCATCTAAGGGAAAGATGACTGCAGCAGCCCCACAGCAACTTTGCAGAAGCATGAAGCTTCCAGCACCAGCAGACTAACCCTATGCCATGTCATCCACCTATGAGTGCCATCAATATACACAGGGTGATCCAGGCAACTTGTGTCCATTCATGTCTGCATACCTGGATGATCATAGATGATGGAAAGCCTCCAATGTGCTGCCCCTTTGGCCTCACGACGCCCTCTCGTGCGACTTGAAACATTTCGATCCCTTCATCATGGTCATAGGTGGCATCCTGCTGCGATATTATAGGTCGCACTGACCATCCACCCACAAAGTCTGTGGCATTGTAGCGGTGGCTATTCACATCGTGATCGAATGATGGATTAAGATCCATCTTCTGCCCGACTATCGGCACCTGATCGACCACAAGGCCACCTCAGAAGGCACAATTTCTTGATTCAGAAGCAAAGCAGCTTGATGAGTTCAGCAGGATGAAACTTGTCAAGTCAGGCACACTGGCCTTGGAAGTAGTCTTCCTTCACAGAGTCCATTCGTTGAAAGCTTCCTGCTGACAATGATGATCAGCCCACTAGAACCGCATGCTACCATTTACCATGAAGTGGCTCCCATGCACCAAACAATACATCTCCTTGTTACTGAGTCTGTTTGTGCCCATGTGTCAAATGACATCACTACAGCTGGAGCTGTTTGTGCAGTTCAATGCACACACACACTCTCACATCCCATCCAAAAATGCTTTGGTGCCCTGACCACACGTACCTGAGAAGGATGAGCTTCCTCCTGCAGTACCTCCACTCTTCGCAATCGAACATAGTCTCTCCTCTTCTGTTCTTCCATCATTCGGGTCCTCTCATCCATGAGCTGGAGTTCACTCTCTGACTTCAGGTCCCTAGAAAACAACACACGATGGTGTCGGATTTGCTGGTGGGTGCTGTGCCACAACAACAGTCTCTGGCGAGCAACCAACCCACAGCCATCAGCGCATGGTTCAGAAGGAGCTTGAACCACGGCATAGCATCTGGGTATTGTGGAGTTGTCACCCTGTTATCAAACTGTCGTTATGTCATACTTGATACGCTGTCAGTCTCTGGGACAAGCCCAAAGACATGCGTGGCACAACAGCGCTATGAAGCAACCATTTGATTGATTGGCCTCATTGCAGGTTTCCTTGGTGGGAACAGTGGGCAAACCCTTCTGTACTCCCAGAATGGGTGTCTCTGCTGAAGGCAACTGGTTTTCCTCACAAATGCAGGGCAACAACAAGGTCAAGGACACATGCACTCATGAGCTGATTTTCAAGGACTTTCACAGCCTGGGACATCATATTCCCACACAAATTGCTACACAGAAAGATTCTGAACGGCTGTCCTGGTAGGGAATTTGACAGATGTCCCATCACTGCTGCCTGTGACAGCCATCCGGACTTGCAACAACACAACACAGAGAACAGGAAATAACACAAGATAATCTTGCTTGCAGCCACAATAACCTGGGTCTGCTGAGCCATAGGTAAAACTGGAACACACAAATCCAGAATATCAACAGTGGGAGTTGTTCCTAGGAGATGTGCTGTGCTTGGTTCCACAGGATCAGCAGTGTTTACAAAGTTATGTGTTTGTTGTGCCGTGGCGCTGTCTGACACGTGATACACAGATCCAAATAACATCCATATCCCAAGGTACCTGTCCATTCAGTACCCATGCAAAGTTCGGTACTCAGAATGAACTGCGGAATGGTTGAAGCTGTTCAATGGGTGCCAAAATGGCATCTAGCCATAACTGTTGTAACATAACTGTTTTTAAGACAGGAATGGAACAGAGGAACCCGACACCACATCTATTCATCAACTGATGCTTCATGTGGGGCATATGTGGCATGTGTTTGGCACAGTGCAAGACTGCAGAATAACCCCTCAATCGCCATAGCCATACCTCTCCTCCTCAGGGAATTTCTTTGGTGCCTTGGATTGCAGCAGTTGAGCAACCAAGGCAGACAACTGGAGCTGCTTCCTCGGCCCAATGAAGTTGATCATCTGCTGAATGGGAGGTGGTCTGCCAGATCGATTGATCTGCACAATGCTCTCCACTTCCCTGAACAACCTGCTTGTAATTATTTGGCCGATGGTCTGCAAATGAAAACAACATAAACACATTACTTCCAAGTGAAAAATCAGAAGGGCATCATGGCCATACAATATTCTCCCCACAGGCCAATAGCAACACAAGCAACCTCCATGACCAAATGTGGAGAGCGAAACCGTTGCATAATGGGATGAAAATGATGGCACAGATGTTGCTGTGAACCAGACTCGCTGCCAGCAGTGGGGGGCACAGAACATCCTCTGTCTTGCAGCTCTGCATATCCTTTCTGTGAACTCACCCTGGAAGAACTAAGTGCTGCATCGTGCACTCCCCACATCAGCAAGTCCACAGTTGAGGCCAAACAAAAGTGCAAACCGTCCAATGTCAGCGAAGACCAGAAGATTAGGCACTACACACTATATAACTGATGGACATAAAGGAGCACAGGCATTTCTCAAATTCTGTCCAACTCACATTCCTCTTGAAAGGCATCCCATTGGGTAGCATTGGCACACCCTCGTTTGTCCGGCAGCCAGGGTGGTTTTCAAAACCAAGAGGTCTCCCACCCCATCTCATGTCCTGAATCCCATGGCTGATGATCTGGCTTGCTGCATCCAGCCTGGGAAGAGCACAGCCAATGTGTCACAGCTGCTCCAGGCAGCACAACACTACAGGCACTGAGACATAACAACCCCAGACGATTCAGACTCTGTTACACTGGCCGTGAAGGGCACCAATGCCCCCATTAAGAACACCACATTAGCTGAGAATGACCGTAACTACACCATTGATGATACACAGCATACAACAAACCAGCAGTCCAAGCCGGCAGCTGCTGGGAATACCATGACTGTGACTAAAGCAACGTTCAAGCCTGCCTGGCGAGCAAGTGGAAACTAGTATTGGCAACAATTGTCTCCTGTCCTTTTCCCCTATTATGTGAGGCCTGGCCTGGCCAACAAGCAGAGAGTTGCGGACAAAGTTGCAAGTAGATCTGTGAACAGAGCGCAGATACATCGCTTTGCATCCAAGCTGATATCATAACAGTGACTGTCACGCTGTCACTGCCTGCAATGATGACTTGCATGAATTGGAAATGCTTGTAAGCATTCCACCAGGCCAACACATTAATCCTGCATTTCAACAGCTGAACACACACTTGCTGATTCTCCATATTGGCACCCCACCTCATGCGGTAGTACTCATTGTAGGGCATCTCTCCGTGTGTGCCATCCGGTGGCGGTGCATTGGCATGTGTGAGAATGGCTATGCAGCTGTACAGCATGTTGGGGAGCATATCATTGATCAGCCGAAGCAGGGGAAGGTCACTAAATTCTCGGCGGAATATGTCCATGCGGTCCACATAGATGACGATCTGTGGCTTGTATCTGTTCACAGCCGCCTTTACTTTCCTCAGATACACCATGCTCTGGCGACGCTTTGATGCAGCCATCCTCAGACCTGACAAACCACAAACAGTGGGCAACCCAACAGCACCATATGGATTCAGGTAACCAGGTCACAGGCAGGTACTGGGAGTATGTACTCCATATTCCACTGAATAATGGGCATAACGATGCACTGTTGGGCAATTATCCTCTAAGCCATCAAACAATGCCAACAAAGTTCCCAAAAAGAACACCAAGCAAGAAATGCCTTACATAGCCTCGATGGCAGAAAAGGCTGACGTTTTGGCAATGCCAAAGGTCTGTTTTTCTGCACCTGCCACCCATCAGGGCCATGCTCATGCAGCAGTGAGCATGAAGGGGCAGGATCTGTGCTGGGATGCCAACGTTATGGCAGAGCCCCACAAGGATTCAGGCTGGTCCTCAAAAGTGAGGCCCTGTCGTCCATGGCCGATCACACTGCAATCTACAATGCAGAAGTAGCCCATCGTTGGCCAGTCCATCCATCACATGTGCTCTGATGCCAGTAAAAGGTGTTGTTTTGGGTAACTTCCCATATCAATAGGCACAGAGACCCCTAGCTGATACTGCATCAGTTTCCTTGAACTGCACCCTCCAGCACCACCTGGTGGCTGCTTCCATGCTGGGCCAGAATTTCAGCAAAACCTTGGACACATCGAAAAGGGATACTTATGCCACTCCAGAAGCCTCCACACTCTGTTCCTGGTTCAAGCAGTTAGTCCAAATGCAGTGGCGAGCAGAACGGAAATTGGCTGATGCTGGTTGAGCAAGGTTCTGAGGGATAAAACCCTTACAAAAGACGATGCTAAGAATCAAGCGTGCTGATAACTCAACATAATACAGCACGCCATATGCAATTCTACAACATGACTCTTGCAGCATGACCTGCACTGGTAGTGCACCTGGAGTGTCGATGAAGGTCATCTTCAGGCCACAGACTTGCCCTGTCATCGTGGTAATGCCCTTTGTGGGGTTTGTGGCAAACTCAGGTGCAAGCTCTGGGCCTTCTGCCAGGATGTTTTGGATCATCGACGTCTTGCCTACAGCAGTGGGGCCAAGGACAAGCACTGTCGCGCTGTGACCCAAGTCCGAGTTTGCACCTTGCTCTTGTTCCAGATCAAGAGCCTGCTGGAACAAATGCTCTATGGACGGCCGCACAGGTGCCCTGGAGTACCTGCCACACACCATATGCAACACTCCTGACGACTGAACTGCCCTGCGAGTATGGTTCTGTTCCCATTATCAATGGGAGAAACTAGTTGGCTTGTTGTCTCATCGGCGTATTGACACAAATTGGTAGATAGTCACTGGTGACGCAGATGGTAACTGCTGATGCAGATGCATTCGTACATCATCCATGACCAAATGTGTCCACAACTTGACACACAACGTGACCACAACTTTTGTCAGAGAACTTAGTTGCTAAGAGAAGTGTGGGAGGGCATATCAGTTGTCCCGGCCACATTTTCTCCTCCTGTTTCTTGACATCCTTTGACCACACATCGGCATGCATAGCAGTTGGGACTGAGCAACTCCATTCCATAGACAATTGCATAGACACCAGCTTTAGGTATGACTGCAGCTTTGCGTACAGCTTCCCAATGACAGCTGCATCTCCAGCCAAAGAATGGAGCAGTCAAACCACAGTGCACCCTAATTCATAGGCACAATATCTACTCCTCTCCCCAGTGAAAACTGTGTGATTGCGATGGCCAGAAGCAACCATTTCAAATGGGGCAGCACCTGACCCTCTCTGCAGTGTCGACTCTATTCATGAACTCCTGCACAAGGATGTCCCCTGGCCTCATCCCTAGCCTGGACACAGCCCTGAGCATCGTCAGTCGGATCTGCAGCAGCTTTTCCCTCACCGCCCGCACAGCAGGTGGCTCCTCTGGAACCACCTCCACCCCACGACTCCCAACTGTAGGAGGGCTCAGGGCCCCTGTTCCAGGTCGACCTGGCAGCCCAGGCCCCAGCCCTGAAGGCCTCGCAGCAGCAGGCCGCAGGGGCAGGCCCCCACCCATGCCTGCTGGACGGGCAGACCTGCTGCTAGCTGCTGGGGGCCTCTTCGGGAGTGAAGGCATCCCCCTTGGAGCCTCCACCCTTGGTTCCACAGGATTAGGCGTTGCATCATCGATTCCATCCATTCCCTCATCACTGCCATCTATCCCCTCATCCCCAGCATCCAGGTCATCTGCTTCGTCCAAAGCATCCACCTCTCCTGGAGGGCCGGCACCAGAGGCGCCCCCAGTGGGGGGAGATGCAGCAGCCTTAAGGGCAGCCGCAACAGCGGGAGACACAGCTTCGTCCCAAGGCTCAGGGCCTTTGGGGCCAGCACCATCAAGCTCAAGGTTTCCTGCAGGCACCACTGCCTGCAAGGAAGCAGAGACAAAAAACAGACAACTTGAGACACAGGCACCGACCGCAATGCAAGGCGAGTAATGAAGCAAAGCAGCCTGTGGTCAATTCCGAACAGTTAAGGCCATCCCCAGGAAGCTGGGCTTGCTTCCCGGTGGTGCGCATGCCGCAGGCAGACTGTGTGCTGTCTGCCCAAACGTGAATAATCGTCAAAGTGCATAATACTCACTTGTGCAGGCACAGCCGCTCCAGTAGTCTGGGAGGCTGAAGGTGCAGCTGGTGCAGACTCTACTGCCACATCATCTGCAGCACCTTCAGATTTGGTTGCCGTATCTGACTTGGTTGCTGAGCCACTGTCACTGGTCTTCTTGGGTCCAAAGACATCTTTCCACGTCCAGAACTTGCGACGAGAGTTGGAAGCATTCGATCCAACAGACTGTGGCTCTGAATGAACAGAGCCTGAGTGAGAGCCATGAGCTGAGGCAGCATCCTGATCGCCAGACTGGCGGGCTGATGGAGGGCCATCTGTACAACAGAAAGGGCTCATGGCTTGCAACTGCATCGTCTCCAGTCTGACAGGAACTGAAAATCAGTACGCGCAAAAGATGCACACGGTATTGACCACAAAGCTGGATGCGTCTGTGGGCCAAGGAGCTGAGTGGGAAACGACGACTTGCACAGTTCGCCTGAGTGTGCCTGATAGCACCGTGTGGACTAACTGGTTCACACTGCTTCGTGTTCAGTTGAAGTGACAGGGCAACCTTTGCATCTGTATGTTTGTGTGCAGGTTAATTTTCACCATCAATATCCAATAGTCCCCAGGCTCACCTCCAAATTTGCCACTCTCACATGCAGCAAACACATGATCCTAACTTGTGCAAAATGTTTGGAGTGCTCGTATAGCCCTGCACACGACTGCTTGGTGTTGTAGATGCTAAGGCTGCATACACTCAAGGAGAGTATGTGCTCAAGATGCCTCAATAAATTTCCAATCCAATGTCTGACCGCAACACCCCATGAACATGCAGAACATACACAGGACGCCATGAAGCTGGTCCTTGCCACGAACCTCCATGGCATACATCTCCTAAGGGAATCTTCAAGACCTTGCACTGAATGACAATGAATGCCCACATAAAATCGCTGTGTGCACTGTGGACTCTACTTGGTTCTGCATGTATTTGTCAAAAACTGAACTTGTTGATCATGTTAACAAGTCATGTCACAGCTACAGGGCTGAACAATTGGGCATTCCCACACTCATACCCAAGTATTCACAGCAGCTGTACATGTGCTCAGAAATTGCTGCAAATACACAATAGCAGGGACACAGGTGCACCCTCCCACATGGATTGAAGAAATGCTCTATTTTTACAATGCCCTGCAGGTGCAAGGGCCACATCATGTATATGGGACAAATGTTATCACTGATAAATTCAGCTTGTGCACTTATGAGCCATTCATAGTATCTGCCACCTTCCCCTTCCAGCTACAGGCAACCAAATGGTACTGGTTCAGCCACTGGACACCAGAGTCGCCCTGCCGCAGGTCATCTTCCAGTTCTAAAGCAGCCCACCCACAACCTAAACGCAACAGCAGCAAAGGCAAGCAAAACTGGTTCCCACATGGCTGGAAACTCAGCTTGCACAGCATACCTTCCCTGCTCCCAACTGACCCTGTCCTTGCATGCCCTGGGGCGCTGGGCACTGGCACCGGTGCACTTTGGTTCATGCCCCCTTCCGCACATTTCATGCTCTGGCAAAGCACAAATGCATCTCAAAATCAGCACGAGCTGCCACTCTGGAAACAGGCCAATCGCCTTATTTCGCAGTCTAGCAAGTTGTCACAGGCATCAGTTCTGGTCGAGTCCGTGGCTGTCATTCAGGAAGCCACCAAACCCATTCACGAATGCCGGCATTGGACCAAGTGTTGAAGCAGAGTGTCGGGCAAATGGTCAACAAAGGGCTTGCTCTGCGTACAGTGTGTGGAACAAAACCCAGGTGCGTCTTGGACAAAGTCCTGCACACTCCACAGCATTTAGAAGTGTGAAGACTCGATACTCTGCAAGAACGACCGCCACGCGGGGAGGGTGGTAGCCGAACCCAAATGCCCACAAGTACCAGCACAAATAGCGCACATTCCATCGTTACAGGCGTGAGGGGAGCTTTGTTGGAATAACAATTGAGAGTCTCCACAACAACGATCCCAGTCCGTTGAACGCCACTCACGTCGTCGCTTGCCATGTCCCCGGCCTCGGAAGAAGGGCCCAACGGCGCCCCCGCCTAGCTGCCAATTTCACTACGACGCAGGCACCAGTCCGTCAAATTTGATCCACCAGCCCATCGGCGCGGCAGCCCGCGGCCAAGCGCCAATTTTGCGGGGAGCCTGCCCCCAGTCGACGCCGACTTCAGCCGCAATGTGGACTGCACTGTGAACAAAAATCAATCGCGCCAAGGCGTCAAAGTGCCGAATTCGCGCTTCCCCTTTGCCATCAGCGCCCCCAGGTCCGGCGAGCGGGGCCACAGGGCGCAGCGATCGGCTGGATTACAGCCCATGGAGCCGCGAGCGCAGTGGAGGGGGCGCTGGCTGCATGCGCGTCGACCCACCTGACAACCTGTCGCGCGGCGGCAGCCGTCGGAGACTCCAGGACGGCGCCCGCAACCAGACCCACAAAGCAGAGCACTAAGCGGGCTGCGAGAGAATGGATCTTGGTTAGGAGCGGCGACGCCCTGGACCCGTCAAACGAGTCCATTTTCCTCGGAGTAGGGAAGATGATTTGGCGCCAATACACGCTAGCCATCTCTTGTGATCAGGGGGCCCCACTGTTTGCAAGTTGGACCAGGATGGTTGCGGCACCGTGGTGACTGTAACAGACAACTTGGAAAGGAAACAGCTTTTCTTTCCCAATTATGTGTTTCCCCGTTGCCGTGAACGCATACCGTCCAATGACTAAATGATTGAAATGCAGGCCGAGGCTAGCCGCCCAACTAGATCGTAACGTATCTCAAGGATAACACAATGTGTGGTAAGGTTGTCTGTCGCTGACCTCAATTGGGAGAGAAGGCCTGCAAGGATGCACAACTGTCCATTGGTCTACGGCCTTGAAAACTCATGCTGTGTAACAGCATACAACAGATACAAGTGGGCCAAAAAAACTTGTAGCAGCAACCAAATAAGGCCGAGCGATTTCTCATTTTCATAAATGTTGTCAGAACTCTTCACGATTTTTTGTTGATAGTTTTTATAATGGTGGCTTGCTCAGCCTATCCCACGCAACGAGTCATGATTATGAAGTTCAGGGCATAGTTTATGTGCCACAATTATGCAGGGATTGCTATCGGGTCAGTAACAATTAACAAAAGACAATATAATATAATAAAAAGATCGGTACCTATGCATGGCCTATGTAAGGCAAACACAGTGGAAGGAGATATGCACACTAGAGGTGGCCACTCAAAGGTGCCATCCGGTCCGTTAAATCCGGTTCGTTAATTTTTATCAGCTGTCCGTTAAATTTCGTTAAAGAAAAAGGGAGAAAATTTTAGAAAAAACGAAAAAAATCCAAAAAAATCGAAAAAAACCCCAAAAAATCACAACAACTGTGGCTAGTTGAAAATCTAGTATGCATAGGTTGAAATAAAATACAAACATACTCTCTAATAGCGAATTCCATAAACTATAAATATGACTAAAACCCAAAAATCCCCCAAAAATCCAAAAATCCGCTAATTTTTGGTTAATTTTTGTCTTTTTTCGTTATTTTCCGTTAATTAACGGAAAATTAACGGAAATTAACCTCTGTCCGCTATTAACGGATCCGGGTGGCCACCTCTAATGAGTATGCAAGTCTCTGCCCAGAAGATAAAACGGCTTGCTCGACACAAAGACATGTATGTGGCCATCATGAGGCCAAGTGGAGGAGACAAGACAGAAGACCAAGAGTACAAGGAAGTGAATGCAATCGTAGAGTTGGATGATGCCAAGATTGATACACCGTTTCCAAGAGAAGTTAAGGAGATACTGGTGGAGTATTTGGATGTTTTTCCAGTGGAGCTACCTCCAGTTATACCACCAAAGCATACCATGTACCATCATGTTGAATTACTCGCCGGGACAGAGCCACCTCATTGAGCACCTTACCGGATGTCTACTCAAGCATTGGACGAGTTGAAGACTCAGTTAAAGGAGTTGACGGAGCATGGGTATATTCAGCCTTCAGTTTCACCTTTTGAAGCTCTCGTTCTTTTTATTCCAAAGAAGGACGGCAGTGTTTGAATGTGTGGACACTACTGGGCATTGAACAAGGCAACGATTTGGAACCGCTACCCATTGCCCCGCATTGAAGAACTTCTAGACCGCTTGGGTGATGCAAGTTTCTTCATGAAGATTGATTTAAGGAGTGGCAACCACCAGATCCGTATCCATCTAGATGACGTGCCAAAGACAGCCTTTAGAACAAGATACGGGCACTTCGAATTTCTCGTGCTACATTTTGGCTTAGCAAATACTCTGGCCATGTTTATGCATTTGATACATAGCATCTTCAGGGAGCATCTATATACCTTTGTCGGCATCTTCTTGGATGACATCTTGGTGTACTGCTGATCGTTAGTAGAGGTGGCCACCCGGATCCGTTAATAACGGACGAGGGTGCCGTCCGTTAAATATCCGTTAATTTAGCGGACCCCGCTCTCTCTCTTGCTGACGTGGCACGGATGGCAGCGGACGGCTGGTGCCAGTCAGCGGACTCTGCGGATTCCGCTTGGGCGTTAACGGATATTTTCCATCGGACCGGAAGCCGCGCACCCCATCCGCTAATTTAGCGGATGGCAGCGGACGTGTGTGCCGAATCAGCGGATGACAGGCAGTAAGTACTGATTTCCGAATCTGCGGATCGGGTTGATTGCCAGCGTGGCTCAGCCAGCGTCCACATACCGCCGACCTTATTTGGTCGCTCTTCTGGTGCTGCCGCAGTCTCCAACCCTTGCCGCCCCACCAGCCACACCATGGACCCAGCACCTGCCGGGCCAAGAGGTAAGGCATACCGCGCGGCGCGCGCACGGGCGGCACAACCAGAAGCCAGGGCAACGCCCTCAGTACCGCCAACCTGGCAGGAAATTCCGGGCCGCGCGGGGTGTTGGGGGGGGCTCGGATGATCTGTTGGCCGAAAACCTGTCTGTGGCCGGATGCAATCCGCCGCTGATGCACACGCATAGCGCGCTATCCTGCTTTCTGGCCAGGGCAACGCCCTCAGTACCGCCGACCTGGCGGGAAAATCCGGGCCGCGCGGGGTGTTGGGGGGGGGGGGGGCTCGGATGATCTGTTGGCCGAAAACCTGTCTGGCCGGATGCAATCCGCCGGTGATGCTCAGGCATAGCGCGCTATCCTGCTTTCTGGCCAGGGCAACGCCCTCAGTACCGCCGACCTGGCGGGAAAATGCGGGCCGCGCGGGGTGTTGGGGGGGGGGGCCTCGGATGATCTGTTGGCCGAAAACCTGTCTGGCCGGATGCAATCCGCCGGTGATGCTCAGGCATAGCGCGCTATCCTGCTTTCTGGCCAGGGCAACGCCCTCAGTACCGCCGACCGGGCGGGAAAATGCGGGCCGCGCGGGGTGTTTGGGGGGCGGGGGCTCGGATGATCTGTTGGCCGAAAACCTGTCTGGCCGGATGCAATCCGCCAGTGATGCTCAGGCATAGCGCGCGCTATCCTGCTTCCTGGCCAGGGCAACGCGCTCAGTACCGCCGACCTGGCGGGAAAATCCGGGTCGTGGGGGGTCTCGGATTATGTGTGGACTTTGGAAGGCTGGTGGCACATGGCCGGGTGGGAAGATCATGGTCGGGGTTTGACTTCATTCCGGGATTTTACCTGCGACCCTCACCAACTGTGTTGCATTGTAGGTGCGACCAGTGCTGAAACGGAAAGCAGGCAGGGACGCCTTCGACATGAGGGACGTGTAGGTGCGGTGGACGTGTACCTCTGTGCAGCAAGCCTGAGTGTCGCCTATTGTGGCTGGGTGCTATAGGGAACATCGCTGGAAGTCGGGTACAATCGCAATGTTGATTCTAAGGCTGGTAATCCAAGGCTTGTATGCCTCTGGCTGGAAACCATGCATCCATTCGGGCACCTACTGTCCTGCGTATATGTTGGAAATGTACTTAACGTTGTGTGTGGTGCCGCAGCCTCACCAAGCTGCGTCAATGCAGATCCACAAACCATCGGGAGGGGAATGGCGAGCGCAGAGGAGCAGCAAGACGAACCCTCACTTGGTGAGTGGATTACCACTACACTTGCTGAACTGTATTTTGCTGTCGTCTTTAGCGGCTGTGGCTGTGTGTGTTTGTGGGTGGGTAGGGTGCTGCACCATTCTGGCATGGCCACCTCGTTGGTGGCAGTACCCGCCGTCACCTGGCTGGGGAAACCTTGGCAGCTGGTTCCTTCCATGTGGCCATGCACTGCACAGGGTGCACCACTTGTCGCTGCAATACCCATCGTCTTTGCTTACATGCCACCAACATTATCTGGCACTACCCGCCGTCACCTGGCTGGGGAAGTCTTACCACTTTGTTACTTTTATTTTGCTGCACACCGCATAAAGTATGTCAGATGCCCTCGCAACCCATCACCGCTTTGTCCTTATAAAAACATTTTGCGCACCCGCCGTCACCTGGCTGGGGAAACCTTGGCAGTTGGTTCCTTCCATGTGGCCATGCACTGCACAGGGTGCACCACTTGTCGCCGCAATACCCATCGTCTTTGCTTACATGCCACCAACATTATCTGGCAGTACCCGCCGTCACCTGGCTGGGGAAGTCTTACCACTTTGTTACTTTTATTTGGTTGCACACTGTACAGGGTATGCTGTATGTCCCTGCAGAACCCATCGCCTGTTTTTCCTTATGTGGCATCACCATTTTGTGGCAGTACCCGCCGTCACCTGGCTGGGGAAACCTTGGCAGTTGGTTCCTTCCATGTGGCCATGCACTGCACAGGGTGCACCACTTGTCGCCGCAATACCCATCGTCTTTGCTTACATGCCACCAACATTATCTGGCAGTACCCGCCGTCACCTGGCTGGGGAAGTCTTACCACTTTGTTACCTTTAGGGGGCCGTGCATTGTACAGGGCGTGCTGCATTTCTCTACAATAGCTGTTGTCTTTGCTTTCGTGCTACCACCAGTATGTGGCAGTACCTGCCGTCACCTGGCTGGGGAATCACTGTATTATGTGCCTGTGTTAGGTCGGAAGCGGCCCCTCAACAGGGGCCAACGTTATAAGGATGGCCGAAAGCGGCGGCACAGACACAACAGGAAGGGGGGAAGGAGACGTGCAGGGGTGAAAGTCAGGCGGCGGATAGAAGCTGCGCGCGATAGGGAAGCTCTAGCAGATAGATTAGAGGAAATACAAGAAGCGGGGTTGGGTGGCCTGCCCTCGGGGGTGTGGCGGCCCATACAGGACCACTTCGCCCCCAAGGACCAGGCCCGATTAGCCGCCGTAAGCGGATACATTAATAACGCATTGGGGGGGGGCAGAAGGGGCACGGTTGCGAAAGGAAGAACACGAGAGACAGAACCCCCCCCAGTCTTGGGGAGAATGGCACAAGCGTCGCAAGCAGGAACGCAAACCAGTGGATATGAATCGCCGGGCTGCTTATAAAACACGTCAGTGCGCAGCTATCATAGATTTGGTGTTGCACCGGGGGGAACACATGGTGGGTACAAGTCTATTAGCGGAAAATATAGAATAACTCAACCGTCATTAAGACGGTTGGAAGAAAGACTCGTTGAAGACGATTTTTTTTCACAGGTTGGGTGGGAGTTCAATGTCATGGACTCCGGCCTCCTAACAGGTAGTGACACGGAGACTTCCTCCGATGGGGATTAGTTTTTTTTTTTTTTTTTTTTTTTGTGAGGTGATGTTCAAGTACCGCCTACCACCGGCGAGGAAGGTGACATTCGCTGAACAGTCCATGAACAGTCCATGGTTGTCAGACGCTTTTCTGCCTTTTTTTAACGAAGAAAATGTCCTCAAACCGTCCTTGTAACATCTGAAATCCATCGTCGAATACATGTTGCCTCGGTTATTTACGCACTGGACGTGTGTGCCAGGCTGTGCTGGCGGCGATGGTGTTTTTGACCTCGCAGAGTTTATTGCTGAGCGAGGAGTCCCAGACGCACATGATGTTCCTGCTGGGAGGGGTGTGTTCAGCTCTGCGGACACTGATTCGCTTTGAGGTGCATCGCCAAGTTCGAGTGTCGTTGTGGTGGAGGCTGTGCCACAGCGCAAGGCCAAGAAAAGGCGTCTGACCACCCCCAAACCGCTTGCTACGGCTGCTGATGTGCGGACTCCACAGCAGGAACAGCAAGCACTAACTGCAGCAAAGCAGTCCCCGCGCGTGGTGGCGACCTTGGAGGAAGGGCCGGCGAGGACACGCCGCAAAGGCCGCCACCGCAAAGGGGATCTAGGCCACCAGGAATGGTGTAGAGAGGGGTTTACTGTAGAAGAGGTGTCATGGCCCGACAAAAGACCACGTTCCATTACTGCTACTTGCCGGTTGTGTATGGGGAGGGGCATTGCCAAGGAATACAAAGTGTTGTCATACAACCCGGGAAAGAAGTACACGAACAGTGCCAGTTGGACGGGGCCCTCAAACCATTTGAAAGAGAAAT
>CAJHUC010000270.1:0-16396 GCA_905146915.1 Ostreobium quekettii
TCTGCACTAGAGGTGGCCACCCGGATCCGTTAATAACGGACAGAGATTAATTCCGTTAATTAATCCGTTAATTAACGGAAAATAACAAAAAAAGACAAAAATTACCCAAAAATTAACGGATTTTTAGATTTTTGGGGGATTTTTGGGGTTTTTTCATACTTATAGTTTATGGAATTCGCTATTAGAGAGCATGTTTGTATTTTATTTCAACCTATGCATACTAGATTTTCAACTAGCCGCAGTTGTTGTGATTTTTTGGGTTTTTTTTCGATTTTTTTCGATTTTTTTCGTTTTTTTCTGAATTTTTCTCCCTTTTTCTGTAACGGAATTTAACGAACAGCTGACAAAAATTAACGAACCGGATTTAACGGAGCGGATGGCATCTTGAGTGGCCACCTCTAGTCTGCACCAGTGGGCCGTCACCCTGGACTCTTTCTCCACTCAAAATTGCAATGGACATTGCGTTCATATGTCCAAATTGCGAGTGAGCTCTTGCACTTTGGTACCCAATATTTTTCTGGGCCCAACGGAGCATTGCTTGTCATAGAAAAGCATAGACTTGCTCATGTCAGTGTGTACATCTCGTACTGTGTGTATTGCGACCAGTTTGCACATGTATCAGAGGAGTTCTACTATTCTCAAATGCTTGAACTAATTCTTGTGTATTTGCAACTGCTTTTGCTGATTCCCAGTTGTTATGTTCATGTCCATAACCCAGCCATTTAATAAGTTACTCTATAGAGCCCTGTCGTCGGCTATGTTTTTTGACTCTATTGTCAAGAATGCGTTCAACTTTATACTCCAATTCTCCCTCGATCTCGATGGGGACTGGGTGTGGTTGTACTCTACCACTGGCCTTATAAGGCTTGAGTTTCAATACATGGAAAACTGGATGTATCTTACTCATGCTGTCCAGAAGCTGTAGTCAGTATGCAACAGAACCTATCCGGTCGATGATGGTGAAGGGCCTAATCCACCTTGGTAATAGTTTCCAAGTCCCAGGGTGCTTGAGGGTGATATGCTATATCAAAAGGAGGACGTCATCTTGTTTATCATATGACACATCCCTCCTTTGGCGGTCAGCATGCTTTGACTGCCTAGCTCGTGCTTTTTCTAAGCACTCCCTGGCCTCTTTCAGCGCTGTTTAGATACGGTGATCAAATCGCGTCACTGCTGGTAATCCCTCCACGAGGGGTGTACCATTTCGCTTCAAGTAAGGCTGCTGCACCCTATCAATGGCCACTGCCAAGCCACGGGTATTTAGATTGTCATAGCCTTTCAAAAGCTTCCGAATTAGCACCCCAAGAGCTAAGGGACTCCTTGGGTGTCGACCGTAGTTCAAATAGAATGGGGTCTCTTGGGTTGATCTATTTTGCGAATTGTTCATTGCAAACTCGGCCATGGCTAATAGTTCGTCCCGCGTGTCTTGGTCATAATGCATATAGCTGCATAAGTAATCCTCCAAAATCCGATTCATGACTTTGGTCTGGCCATCCGTCTGTGGATGGTACACAATGCTCATATTGAGCTGTATTTTCCACCTCTCTGCCAGGTACCGGTAAAACCTGCAAGTGAACTGAACATCTCTGTCGGATACTATCATAGAGGGGAGACCGAGGTGCCTTATCACATTTTGCACCAATAAGTCTGCTGCTCCTTCTGCGGAGACTTCAGTCATAGTGGCTACAAGGTGCACCATTTTGGTCAACCTATCAATGAACACGACGATGGCATCATGACCTCCCTTAGTTTTTGGCAGTTGAGTAATGAAGTTCATAGACAATTCAGTCCATGGTTCCTCAAGAATGCCCAATGGCTGTAACAAGCCTGTGGCCTTTTGACAAGAATACTTAGCCTGTTGACAAACCAGACAAGTATCAATGCAAAGTTGTATCTCTCGTCACATTCCTGGCCACTAGTAATACTGTTGGACCAAGTCCAACGTTTTGGCTTGACCAAAATGTCCTGCACTTGGATGGTCATGAGCCAACTAGCA
Source organism: Ostreobium quekettii (assembly GCA_905146915.1). Classification (NCBI taxonomy): domain Eukaryota; kingdom Viridiplantae; phylum Chlorophyta; class Ulvophyceae; order Bryopsidales; family Ostreobiaceae; genus Ostreobium; species Ostreobium quekettii. The sequence goes on from CAJHUC010000270.1 coordinate 1,997, forward strand.
GATCTCAGTCTGCAGACTGGCTGGTATATATACCTGCTCGCCTTGCAACCATAAGTTGTCTGTATAGTGCAATTCTTGCTGCTGTTTTACAGACTCAAGCTGGGGGTCATGGTTGTAAGCGTGATGGATCTTGGAGGCCATATCTTCTATCTCTACCATCCTTTTCAACCGTTGGTCATTACCCTGCTTATGCACTACCCGTAAGCCACATATAGCCAATTGATTTTTCCTCCTGGCTTCCTGTTTGCTAGGTGTAGATGGGATTCGAGAAAGTGGATCAGCCACATTCTTTCGCCCTGGACGATATTCTTGGTTAAAGTCAAATTGCTACAGGATTTCTGACTATCTGGCCTATTGCCTGCTTGGCTGTGGTTGTGACTTCAGATAAGTCAAAAAGCAATGATCCATTACCAATTTGAAACGTGTACCTTCAAGGTAACATCGCCATAACTAGATGACATACACGGAAGCTAATGCCTCTTAGTCTATTGCATTGTAGTTCAACTCTGCAGGGAGGAGCTTCCTGCTAGCGTAATAGACTGGATGGTTATCTTGTATGAGGACTGCTCCCATAGCAGTTTGGGATGCATCCGCAATGACCTCAAAGGGTCTATTCGGATCTGGCATTTTGAGCAAAGGAGCTATTGTCAAGCATTCCTTTACATACTCAAAAGTCGCCTGGCACTTGACCATCCACTCCCACTTGCCACTTTTCTTGGCCAAGCCTGTCAAAAGAGTTGCCAGTTTCGAATAGCCTTGAATGAACTTTTGAAAATAGTTTGCCAACCCAAGGAACTATTGGACATGCTTCATGCACTGTGGTACAGGCCAGTTTTGTACTTTTTCAATCCCTTCTGGGTCTGGGCGAATGTCTTCTTGAGACACAATATATCCCAAATATGAGATCTCCTCCTTGTTGAATTGGCATTTGTGCAAACGGCAGTACAACTTCTGTTGCCATAGCACCTCTAACACCTGTTTGAGGTGTTGCACATGTTCTTCCACAGATTGGCTAAACACCAATATGTTGTCAAATATACCAAGACGTGTTTGCCAATTTGATCACCAAAAATATGGTGCATCATCTGCTAGAAGATTGTTGGGGCATCTGCGAGTCCAAAAGAAAGCACCTTGAACTTATATAAGCCCAAAGGCGTCACAAATGCTATCTTGGCACAATCAGCCTTGTTTATCCAAAGCTGATAGTACCCTTTTTGCAATTCAATCGCTGAGAAAACTTTAGCTCCATGCAGCTGATCTAACAGGGTATCTATCCTTGGAATGGGCCACTTATTTTTAATAGTGGCCTTGTTCAAAGCCCTACAGTCAATGCACATCCGGAGACTGCCATCATACTTAGGTACAAAGGGCTGCTGCTTTCTACAATAAGACCTTTTCGTAAAAGATAGCCCACCTATTCCTTTATCTCACCCATCTCTTTGGGACTGTACCGGAAAGCGGGTCGCTTCACTGGTTTGGTCCCTTCCTCTAAAGGAATGGTCAAGGCAACGCCCCGATATGGGGGTAGGTCTGCAGGTAGTTCACCTGGAAAGAGGTCTTTTATTCCTCCAGTTGTGCAGAGATCTTGTCGGAATCGACAAGGGCGGATGTGGTCTCTTGACCTTTATGTATATTGGCCAAAGGGCCATTTCCTTCCCTCGTTCACTGCTGCTGCTTATTCTGTACATCTGCTGGCCCACCAGGCCCCAAGTGCTACAGTTCCCAAGCCTGTAGTCAAGGGTACCATGCTATGCATATACAATTAGTACACACATTGACACAGTTTCAACCGTGTACCCTCAAATAACTGTGTACACTACAGGTTTCCTAGGATGTACGGTTACAACTGTGTCAATGTTATAGGGACAGAATGTGCTGGCAACTGGAAGGCTGATCGCCGGCCAGCATCTGCCGCCGATCGCTGTCTTCTGTGCGACTCAGCGCGCTGTCCTTGGACCACCAGAGTACGGCATGCCCAGTAGTTCTGTAGTTCTTATAACAAAGGTGCGTCCCCCTCAGGGAGATCGCCGACCCGGCGAACCAAAACCAAACGGAGAGGAGATCCCCGCTGGCAGGCGTAATGGGCATGGCCAAAAAAACACAAGTGACCCAAACGATGGATAGTCATAGGGGTGGAAAAAGCACCCGAAGGGGGTGCAAAAGAAGTAGCAACATTCGAGGTACCATGGAGGATAATCCAAATGTACCCACGACGATAGTCAATAACACTAGCGTGCTTATAGAGCCAATTATCGCCAAGGATGATATCATAGTCATTGGAAAGATCAATAACAACACAACGGACAGTGTCCTTATATCCCTAGATGATTAAAAGAACATCCACCACACCCAAAGAAGGGAGTTTGAGGAGCTGTCCATGAGAAGGACTTCCAATTCAGGAGGATCCTGAGAAACACTCAAGGGGGTGGAAAACTCAGTGGGATCCACCACCTGACGAGTGGCGTGGGCAAGCCGCTACAATCGATGTAATCAATGTAAATGCCGATTAGAGGCCACAGGGTGTTGCTTAGGTTGTAAACCTAATCAGCGGTAGCAAGCCGGCGTGATATAAGCAGTGCCCGTGGTGCCAGTATCAAAAAGGATTGATGCAGACCTGTGACCAACATGGTCTGTAAAAATAAGACGAGGGTGATCAGATGTCACCCCACAAATGCAGTGTCTCGCATTTCCCTCTAAGGGTTCATAATACACATTGATTGGCCAAGGAATACCAGCCATGGAAGTACGACCGGTCTGGTCGTCGGACGGTTGGGTGAACAACCGTGTACCCTTGGGGTAATGCACCAATGTACGCATTTTCCGCATGCATGGGTGTTTTGTAAAACACCACCACGTGGGGAGTAAGATACACGCACTAGTCTTAGTGGGATCTTTTGCACGTTCAGCAAAGTAGTGTTCCAGGAATGGTGTGGTATCCTGGAATGGTGGATTGATCCACACAAACTCATTCTGCAAAGACTGTGTCAAAAAGCTCTTTGTAGTTAAGCAAAAGCGCTCACAGAGAGCGTTATCCCCTGTGGGGTTTGCATATGCATTTAATGTAAACTGGTGAGCCACCAGTGACTGGATGTGCTGGAAGTGCTCACGATGGAGCATACGGTTAGAGTGATCCGACGGCATGCTTTTACCCTCTTGGGCTGTCGAGCTAGTCAGACTGGTTGTCTGTTTTTCTAGACGATTACCGGCTAGTATATTTACTGTAGTCACTTTGGGTACAGGTACCACGGGTGCCACAATGTGCCGATAGTTCACAAGTTGAACACAAAGTATTCCATTGTTCACATTACTTTTCCGCATTTGATGGCAAATTGCATTCACAATAGTGTGTTGTGCTTTTTTCCACTTCATTGGTGGGGGTCTCACCTTCATTGGTGGCAATTTTCCTTGCTCCGCACAAGTTCTGTCAGATAGATGCCCGGCATAAAATGGTTTGAAATACTGGTAGCATCATCCAGCTCGTTTTAGCACCTCAATGGTAGTGTCCTTGAGCTGGGACGGGCTTGTAACGGGTTTGCCCTCCATGGGGTCACAAATGGCCTCAATGGGCTTGTATCCATAATCCTCGTGGGCTTTCCCCTGCACATCCACATTTGAAACCTTGCAAACCGGTACTCTGCAAACCCTTGGTTTCGTATGGAGAATGGGCCTTCCCCTATTATCAACCCTCAAAGCATGATGCTTCTGGATAATTCAGTTTGGCCCAAGGTTATTGCTTGTATTGCTTTTGCCAGTGCGGTTGCTATTCTGACATGAACCATATGACTTATACTTCTGGTCATATGTGGGTCCCACCTTATACAAATGCACCCTTAGACTGGCATAAGTGGACCATTGCTCATCGTCCTTGCTTAACAAGCATTTTTGCTTGATATCAGGATGAAGTCATGTGAATAATGTATGCAGTTTGGAAAAGTCATCCAATTCTTTCTCACACTTAAGAAACATTTCTTCCAAAAGCTGCATGTATTTGATGGTGTCGGGACCCGAGGTCCCTGCCTTTGGAAAGGCTACTATCTTAAATCGAATTTCGAAGTCTGAGCATTTATGATCATAAAGTATCTCCATGCCATACTTAAATTGTTCCCATGGCAGTTGAAAGTTGGGTAGCGAGAGCACTTCTGCATCAATTGTCACTTCCCACAAGTGACCCAATTATGCAAGCAGGCTATTCTTCACTAACTCTTCAAGAGTGTCTAGTGCTATCCATCCCCATGGACTTTGGGATGCAACAGTGGCTTTGAAATATATAATGATTTTTTGCAACCACTTTGTCAAAGCCTGTTTGTCTTCACTCTATTTTGGGGGTTTAATGCCTTAACTATTCATCTTCGGCATGCTCACCTGAACTCCCCTCCCGGATTGCATGAACATAGGAGCAAAAAGTACCTCCTGGGCAGTGGTCAGGTATCCCTGACCCAACCCTAGGTATCCAGAACCAAAAGGGTTGTAATCCTTCGGTGGGGGCGGTTGTTATGTGGGCCTTAGGGGCAGTCAATTATAGCTCAATTATTTGAGCTTAATTGAGAAAATTGTCTAAAGTTTCTATTTTCATTGGATAGCCTTTTTTTTGGCTTTCCAACAGTATTTTATTCGCCCAGTTTAGTTAAGTATTGACCACAAGGGAGTTTTTATAAAGTTTTGCTATTTTGGGGCAAAAACTCCTTGTACTGGGCGTTTGGGTATGCTCTGGGGCTGAGTTAGGCTGATTCTGGATGCCTTGTTGGCTTTGAATCACCCCAAATGTCCACGTCAGACATGGGGTATAAATAGGGGTGATCCTATGTCAAACTGACTCATTTTCATTGTTTTTTCCCACTGTGCCCAATTCTGTCGCGCGACCAACCACTGGTATGTGCAACCTTGCCGCATTCGCTGGCCGTACAGCCTCCCCGAGCCTGCTTGACCACCGCGGACCGCTGGGCCCACCACCGCGGACTGAAGGAGCGTTCGCCCCGGTTCAGCGTACCCCAGGAAGGGCGTAGAGGGAACTTAGTGCATGTTTTGCACGCCCCCAATTGGGCGACGTGGAGGGCCTGACCGGAGGCCCCCTAGCTGCGCACCGCGGCGGCCAATCCGCCGCCCATCAGCGGTGGTGTTACGCGCACCAGCCTGATGTGGGAGACGTCCTACTAATGGCCCTTGGTGTGGGGGACGCCCTGCCCAAGGCACGTACTATTCCTCACCCACTGTAACCTTTATCCATATTAGGATACGGGAGTAGGAGGGGTGGTCCCGCCTAGGTGCCCTGTAACGACCTAGGTGCCCGGCGAGGCGGGTCCGCGGCTCAAAGAGGGCAGGAACCCCACACCCACATCCTATTCGTAACATTTGGTTTTGGAGCCGCCTGAGGGTGGCGACCACGCTTCCACCTGGGAGCGCGCGAGAGTACAAGACGCCGGAGCCCTTCCCCGGCCTCCTCCATGGAGGCTGAGGAATCGGAGGAACAAGCCCGGGATGGGCAGGGGGAAGGACAAGCCCGGGATGGGCAGGGGGAAGGACAAGCCCGGGATGGGCAGGCGATCGAAACAGCCCGGGATGGGCAAGGAACTGAACAAGCCCGGGATGGGCCAGGAGGTGTAACAGTCCGGGAGGACATGGCTGGACCCTCCACAGCCACATCGGCACCCGCAGCAGAAGATGAGCCGATGGAAGAAGGGGATACCCCGCCGGCGGCGGAGAAGACACAGGAGCAAGACCAGGACGCTGAGGCGGCGGCAACGTTGCTGAAGATCCCTGGTATCAGAGAGCTCCTGCAAAAGATGGCGGATACCGCGGCCGAGAAGGCGAGAGCGAAGCGGGATGAAGAGACCGCCGAGAGGATCGCCTCGCTGGAGATCGCCGTCAACAAGGCCAAGAAAGAAGCTCGAGAGAAAGAGCCGGCCATGAAGAAGGCGAAGCAGCAGAGCCGCGAGGCACAAGAAGCCAAAACCTCCGCCGAAGACCAGGTCAAGGCGTTGAGTGACCGCCTCCTGAAGCAAAAGCAGCGGGCCCAGGAGGCAGAAGAGAGAAGCGCCCAACGGGTGGTGCCAGCTGTGAGGGCCCCCAGTCCGTCGGAGCTGCCCATGCCAACCATCCCAGAGGAAGACTGGAAGGTTGCTGGCAAGCAGCGCTCCAAGCGGAAGAGTCCATCGCCAGGTGAGCGGCCGATGGAAAGTGAGAAATCTCCATATCAAGGTCGGGAGGCCAAAGCCTTAGGGCGAGTTGAGAGAATGCAAGGCCGGAAGGTCAAGATCCCGGAGCTACGGCTCAAATCCCAGGTGTATGTGAGAACACCTAGTGGATCGGACGGGACTGGAGATGAGTCGCTCACAGAAAGCGCTCAAGCTGTTTGCGGAAAAAGTCCGCCAAGGCCGGGAGGCCATAACTGGAGCCCTCAGAGGCCTGCGCTACCAGAATGGGGGCCGGGTGAAAGCTCAAGGGTGCTGGAGTTCATTCCAGACACTCGAGATCCATATAGCCGGCAACCACCGTGCCGTGCAATGTGGACAAAGTTCCACAGTGATCTCGTCGATGAGCTTGACGAGGGATGGCGGATGGCCGCCGACCAGTTTTGAGAAAGGTTAACCACCGCCAGACTGGTTAGAATACAAAGGTGGTATGGTCCTGGAATGGCAGATCAAATTGCCAAAGAGGACCCAAATTGGCCAGAAAAGATGGCCTTTGCGCGCAGGCATATCCCGGAACCATGGGACTTGAGCGAGGGGAGTCCAGAGAGACCAGACCCTAATGATCCCCACGAGCGGTGGGAGGAGATCTCGGAATTGTCGTTCTCATCATGTGCTTCTCCTTTGCCGGGTGATATGTCAACCCGTGCACAAGTGCATAGGATGGAGAAGGAGAGACGACGGATTCGTAACCGAGATCGTTTTGCTCGTGCAAAGAAATTAGACGAGCAAAAGGCCAAAAAGGCCAAACAGCGGAGAGAGTTGAAAGCGCTGCGACGTGAGCGGGATCGTCAATTGAATCCTGAAAAGTATGAGCGTAAGCGAGCTCACAAACGCCAGCGCAAGGCTGAGATCAAGCGTTTTTTCTCCGCAGGAGGCAGCCAAAAGGCGCAGCGCCTGGAGGTACAGCCCAAGGTCGATGAGCTGGACCCGGCCGAGCAGGCTAAGGCCTTTGCCCGTATTGCCAAGGAGGGGACCTCCACCTGCTGGGCAGACCAGCAGGACAGTAGCGGCAGTGACAGTGGTGTAAACCACCCTGCCCGCTTTGTCCCTATCCAACCGGAGCCGGCATCGCCATCGGTTGTGGTAACCAGCGGTCCTAAGGTGCAAAGGATGCCGGAGAGGGAGATCCCGCTTGGAGAAGCAAAGGCGAAAGAACAGCCTGATAAGGCAAAAGACCCTCCTGCAGAGGCGAGAATACAACCTAGAAAGGCAAAGGAGGAATCCAAAGGCCCGCAAAGGCCAGTTTCAGGTAATCATCCTGTTGAACTGTCTTTGCTGCGACCTGTTGTGAAGAATACACAGACGTGTAACCGTGCAGAAGTTGGTGATTCTGCTGGTAACGATGAGATTGTGTATCTCGGTTCAGCAGGTGAACCTGCCAGTCCAATTCCCCGGGAAAGACGGGAGACCTATGAGGTCCTGCAGAAGCAGGAAGCCACTTTGCAGCAAGCAAAGGTGGATGCAGAGAAAGCTGCGCAGCTTCGTTCCTTGATGGGGGATGAAGACTATGCAGCATATCTAGAGCTGCAAGAGGCGAAGCAGGCCTCAAAAGGACGGCAGGAACTGCAATATAAACCGGCGCTGCCGGGACCTGGTTACCAGGAGCGCCGTGCCCAACAAAAGGCGGCAGAACAACGTGGTCAGGCAAAGGTGCCGCACGAAGTTCCCAGATCAGCCCCAGTAATACATACCCCTGTCATCAGGACAGGAGGGGATTCTGGGATACTTTGGGTGCATTCCATGACCCTCATGGGGGGGGGTGTACTTTAAGGGGTATTATCACCCCCGAGGGGGCCATGCCCCCTATCGTGCACAAGTCCCACGGGACGCCCTCCAACGTATACCAGTGAAACTGCGAGGCCTCTTTGATGCTCAGCAGTCGGCACTGGGCATATATATGCCAGAGGGTCATGAAGCAGCCACGGAGTGGCAGGCCATCCAAAGAACTGGCCGCAAAGTCCCCAAAGAGGGACCAGTTCAAATGCCCCCGGGACCATCGATGCAAGCAGGTCCCTCCACACCGGTTCGTCCAGTGGCTCAGCCTGAATTGGCGCCAAGACAACCGGTGAGGCCTTACACAATGGGGCAGACTGGACAGCGGACGACACAGCCTCCAATGCAAACGACGCAGCAGAAGATTCAAAGGTTGTAGAAGATGTCTCCATTTGCACAGGAGCCTGCTAAGTACCCGCCAGTTCGGTATTATCAGCCAGGGATGGCCACACAGCCAGGGATGGCAACACAGCCAGGAATGACGGCTCAGCCCGGGAGGGCATATCAACCCGGAAGGGGACCACATGCAGAGGAGCTCTCTACACCCGTGTACGAGGACCCGTCCCATCTTGGGGGATCGGGAAGTTATGAGAAGGTGTACGATTATCCGTCCAGCCATTTCCAGACCCAGGAGCCTCCACACGAGGAATTCCTGTTTGGAGTAGAGGTTGCTGGGGCTGTTGAGCCACATCGGGCGGACATGGGACCTCCCCCGCCTCCGGAGGGGTACGATCCCCTAGGACCGGGTTACACCGGACAAGCCTATTTGGCTGCGGCGCAAGAGGTACCTTACACGCCAGTTTACTATCAACCCAGAAGGGAAGCTCAGGTGAGCATGAACATGCCTAAGATGAACAGTCAAGGCATGAAACTCCCTAAGTGGAATGAAGATAAACAGGCCTTGACCAAGTGGTTGCAAGAGATCATCATGTATTTCAAAACCACTATGGCACCCCGGACACAATGGGGATGGATAGCACTGAATACTCTTGAAGAGTCAGTGAAACATGGCCTACTAGCCCAGTTGGGACACATATGGGGGATAACAATTGATGCAGAAGTGCTCTCACAACCAGACTTTCAACTGTCGTGGGAACAGTTTAAGTATGGCATGGAGACACTTTATGATCATAAATGTTCCGACTTCGAAATTCGGTCGGAAATAGCAGCCTTTACAAAGGCAGGGACCTCGGGTCCCAATACAATCAAATACATGCAGCTCTTGGAACAAATGTTTCTCAAGTGTGAGAACGAACTTGATGATTTTTCCAAGTTGCATGCATTGTATACTGGACTCCGTCCAGATATTAAGAGGAAATGCCTCTTAAACAAAGATGATGAGCAATGGACCACTTATGCCAGCCTGAGGGCGCATTTATATAAAGTGGGACCAACATATGACCAAGAATACAAGGCATATGGCTCTCGTCAAAATGAAAGCCGGGATGGCAAACCGCACACGAGTAATCGTCTTGCTCCTAACAGAGTTATTCAAAAATACCACGCATTGAAAGTGGATCGTCGTGGCAAACCAGTTTTGAATAACAGACCGAGAGGGCAAGGAGGGACGACTTACAAAAGTTCTCGTGTTGCTATGAAAATGCAGCCGCAGGCTTCGCATGGGGAGCGGAACTACGAGCCGCTGGCCGATATCCGTGACCCAATGGAAGAAAAGATGGTCACCAACAGTGCGCAATTACGCGACACAACGTTGGAAGTCTTGAAGCGGGCTGGACGCTGTTATAAGTGCTTCAAGCCCTACTCAGCTGACCATCCTTGCGAATGCGAAGGGCGTGGAGTACTCCCGCAAATGCCGGTGAGTCCCGCTCGCAAACGCGTGTCAGCGTTACATGCTTCCACCAAACTGTGTTTGGCAATGCGAAAGCATAATATCACCAGTGTGAAACTGCGAACTGCACCGATGGATGTGCGCATGAATGCAGCACCGGTGATTCCTGTTCCGAAAGTGCGAGCCGCACAAATTGCTGTGAATCGTGTGATGAAATTGTCTCACACACCGGCGCAGCCGGACAGGACCAAAAAGGGTCCTCGCAGTGACCTCGATCGTTCTGATCGCATGTTGCATCCTACGCATTTTCAGCACATTCAATCACTCATTGCATATCGTTTCACACTCGATGCATGTGCCAACCCCAATGGGGATAATGCACTTTGCGAACGATATTGCTCACGAGCCGACAGTTTCCTACGGAAACCACTCGCTCATGAATTTGCGTGGATTAATCCACCTTTCCAAAAGGTAGCATCCTTCTTGGACCATTATTTTGCTGAAAGAGCAAAAGCTCCTACACAAGTAGGCGCATGTATATTACTGCCTGCATGGCGAACGTTTACGGACGATCCCCGGTTGCGCACCTTGCGCATTCGGGTACATTACCCAAAGGGTACCCGGTTGTTTACACAACCGCAGGATGATCGTCCTGGTCGCAAGGAAATGCCTGGCATTCCTTGGCCTGTAAACGTATATTATCAACCCTTTATGGGATCAGCGGAACACCGCATCAGAGGGGTCTCACAAGACCAGCCTCGTTTGACGTTTACCGGCCAGGTCGGGCACCAGCCCGCCTCAATTCTCTTTGATACCGGGGCGACTGGCACCGCGTACATCAACCCGACGTGTTGTCGTCGGTTAGGCTTAAAGCCCCATTCGCCTCATGCACTGTCTAATCGACAGCTTCGTCGCATTAATCGCCTTCGCCGTCTGGCACGTGCGACGCGACGTATTGTGGATCCCACGGAGTTCTCCACACCTCCACGTGTGGATGATCCTCACACGGAAAGTGAAGTGCTTTTAGCGGATGGGACATCCCTCCCATCTTTGGGGGTTGTCGATGTCCCCTTGACCATTCAAGGCTACAAGGACACGGTCCGTTGCCTGGTCATTGACCTTTCTGACGATTATGACATTATCCTCGGTGACAATTGGCTCTATGAGCATGCCGGTGTCATTGATTATCGTCGTGGTCAAATCCGTGTCGTTTCTCGTGGACGTGAGATTACTCTTCGTAGTACTCCCCGTTCCACTGTTTCTCCCTCCTTACCGGCCCGCCGGTTGGGTCATTTGTGTTCGCTGGGTTTTGCTCGTCGAGCCTACCAGCGTGGTTCTCCATTGCGCTTGGTTTTGGTTCGCCGGGTCGGCGACCTCCCTGAGGGGGACGCACCAGGCCCTTTGGCCACATCACCAGGCCCTTTGGCCACATCAGGTCGGGAGACCACAACTTATGCTGTTCCACCAGCACAGATCACAGCCCTCTTGGAGGAGTATAAAGATCTGTTCCCTGACGAACTCCCTCAGGGATTACCTCCAGACAGAGGAGTGTCATTAACTATCCCATTGGAGGAAGGGACCAAACCGGTTAAGCGACCAGCTTTCCGGTACAGCCCGAAGGAAATGGAGGAGATCCGATCACAGGTGGATTACCTGTTGAGGAAAGGTCTGATTACGGAAAGCAGTAGTCCCTTTGGGGCCCCTGTACTTTTCGTTCCTAAGCCAGATGGCAGCCTCCGAATGTGTATTGATTACCGGGCATTGAACAAAGCCACTATCAAGAATAAGTGGCCGATCCCGAGAATAGATACCCTATTGGATCAACTGCAAGGAGCCAAGGTGTTCTCGGCTATTGACTTGCAGCAAGGGTACTACCAATTACGGATCGATAAGGCAGATTGTGCCAAAATGGCGTTTGTTACGCCATTGGGCTTGTACGAGTTCAAAGTACTTCCCTTTGGACTTGCGAATGCCCCTGCGATATTCCAGCAGACGATGCACCATATATTTGGTGATCAACTTGGCAAACACGTCCTAGTTTACTTGGACGATATCTTGGTGTTTAGCCGAACTGCTGAAGAACACATACAACACCTTCGGCAGGTGTTAGAAGTGTTACGACAGCAAAAGTTATACTGTCGAATGCACAAGTGTCAGTTCAATAAGGAGGAGATCTCCTATCTGGGACACATCGTGTCTCAAGAAGGAATTCGCCCAGATCCCGAAGGGATTGAAAAGGTGAAGAACTGGCCAGTACCTCAGTGCGTGAAGCACGTACAGCAGTTCCTCGGACTGGCAAATTACTTTCGAAAGTTCGTTCAGGGCTATTCGAAAATAGCGACTCCCTTGACAGACTTGACCAAACATAATGGCAAGTGGGAGTGGACGTCGAAATGTCAGTCAACATTTGAGCACATCAAGGAGTGTTTGACCACGGCTCCCTTGCTCAAAATGCCAGATCCTGAGAGACCATTTGAGGTCATCGCCGATGCCTCACAAACTGCTGTGGGGGCGGTCCTGATGCAGGACAATCACCCTATTTGTTATGCGAGTCGAAAGTTCCTCCCAGCGGATTTGAACTACAGCGTGACAGACCAGGAAGCTTTAGCTTCGGTCCATGCTGTCCAGTTGTGGAGATGTTACCTTGAAGGAACATGCTTCAAACTGGTAACGGACCACTGCCCGTTGACCTACCTTAAGTCACAACCACAACTGAGCCGCAGACAGGCCAGGTGGTCAGAAATCTTACAACAATTTGACTTTGACTGGGAATACCGCCCAGGGCGAAAGAATGTGGCTGATCCACTCTCTCGCATTCCTCCATCGCCCGATGAGCAGGAGGCCAAGAGGAAAAGTCAACTAGTTGTATGTGGCTTAAGAGTAAAGCATAAGCGGGGCAGCCAAAAAGAGGCAACTGAAACGGTAGAGGCCAAAGATCTAGCCTCCAGGATCCGTCAGGCCTATGGCGAGGATCCCCAGCTTGCGTCTGTTAGACAGCAGCAAGATATGCGCTGTACAGACGGGTTGTGGCTGCGAGGCACTCAGGTGTATATCCTTGAGTCTCCCAGTCTGCGGACTGAGATCTGCCAGTTGGCTCATGACCATCCAAGTGCAGGGCACTTTGGTCAAGCCAAGACCCTGGACTTGGTTCAGCGGCATTACTGGTGGCCAGGAATGCGACGAGAAGTACACCAGTACGTCGATACTTGCCTGGTTTGTCAACAGGTTAAGTACCCTCGTCATAAGACCCCAGGCTTATTACAGCCACTGGGCATTCCTGAAGAGCCATGGACAGAGTTGTCCATGGACTTCATTACACAACTGCCAAAAACTAAGGGAGGTCATGATGCTATCGTCGTGTTCGTCGATAGACTGACCAAAATGGTCCGCCTTGCAGCTACGACCACCGAGCTCTCCGCAGAAGGAGCAGCTGACCTGTTGGTGCAGAATGTGATAAGGCACCACGGCCTCCCTCTCAGATAGTGTCCGACAGAGACGTTCGGTTCACTTCCAGGTTTTACCGGTACCTGGCCGAGAGGTGGAAGATCCAGCTCAACATGAGCACTGCGTACCATCCACAGACGGATGGCCAGACCGAAGTCATGAATCGGGTTCTGGAGGATTACTTACGCAGCTATACGCGTTCTGACCATGACGCGTGGGATGAACTGTTAGCCATGGCCGAGTTTGCAATGAACAACTCGAAAAACAGTTCCACCCAAGAAACCCCGTTCTATCTGAATTACGGGAGGCACCCGAAGAGTCCCTTAGCTCTTGGTGTGCAAATTCGGAAGCCATTAAAGGGCTATGACAATCCGAATGCCCGCGGCTTGGCAGTGGCCATTGAAAGGGCGCAGCAGCCTTATTTGAGGCAGTCTGGTACACCCCTCGCGGAGGGATTACCAGCAGTGACACGATTTGATCACCGTGTCCAATCAGCGCTGAAAGAGGCCAGGGCGTGCTTAGAGAAAGCACGAGATAGGCAGTCAAAGCATGCTGACCGCCATCGAAGAGAGGTGTCGCTTAGTAAAGGAGATGACGTCCTCCTTTCGACACAGCATATTACTCTCAAACACCCTGGGACTCGAAAACTATTACCGAGGTGGATTGGGCCCTTCACCATCCTCGACCGGATAGGTTCTGTTGCATATCGACTAGAACTCCCGGAAAGCATGCATAGGATACATCCAATATTTCATGTATCGAAGATTAAGCCTTATAAGGCAAGTGGCAGAGTACAGCCACCCCCAGTACCTATCGAGATCGAAGGTGAACTGGAGTATGAAGTTGAACGTATCCTTGACAAAAGGATTAAAAGCGTGGGAGACGCAAAAACTATGTTGAGTACCTTGTCAAATGGCTGGGATATGGACATGAGCATAACAGCTGGGAATCAGCAAAGTCAGTTGCAAATGCACAGGAATTGGTTCAAGCATTTGAAAATGGCAGAACACCTGTGATGCGAATGCAAACTGCATGAAGTACGGGATGTACATACCGAAACATGCTCATGTGTGCTTATGCTTTTGACAGGTTCTCTTGCGCTGGGCCCAGAAAAACACTGGGTATACTGCCCCCCGTGCAAGATCGCATTTTGGACACATGAACGCCATGTCCGTTGCGATCCTCAACGGGGAGAGGTTGGAGACC
>CAJHUC010000271.1:0-20932 GCA_905146915.1 Ostreobium quekettii
CCCCACACGGGGGACAGTTGTTAGATGCCGACCTCTCGTCGATGCGGCCGCCGCCTGCCCCCACTCAGGGGCGACTTGCGGGTCCTGCAGTTGAACATGCGTGGTATGGAGGGTTGTTCTGACCTTCTCCAGCAGTTCTTGAGTGACCACGCATTTGATGTTCTTCTGCTTCAGGACATCCCCCCAGGCCTACAGCGGGGGACGGCTTTTAGAGGATATGAGGTCTATTTACCACTCCTGACAGTGGGGGCCAGCCCGAGTGGGTCGGGTGGCCCCCAGGTGGCTATTTTGCTGTGGACTGGCCTCTCTGGGCGGTCACTGGATTTTGCCCACCCCCGCGTTTGTGGGGTGGCTCTTTCGACACGGCGGGGCCCAGTGGCCCTTATTTCTGCGTATATTCAGCATACGTCCGGGGAGGGATTGACTGAGCTGTCATCCCTGGTGTCTCTGGCCCGTCGGCAGACTCCCCTCGTCCTGGTGGGGTCTGACTGCAACGGGCACAACCCGTGGTGGGGGCCCCCTGAGGTGGCCTCCAACGCCCTAGGACGCCATGTTGAGGACTTCATTCTCCACCACCAGCTTGTGGTGGAGAACGACTACACACAGGGACCTACTTTTGAGCCGTCGTGGAAGGGGAGCACTGGGACATACATCGACATCACGCTCTCTTCCCCTGCGCTCTCACGCCTTGCTCGAGACTGGCGAGTCTTGTCGGACCACCCCTTGGCCTCCGACCACCTCGCCGTGTCTTCCACCTTCGCATTGACGACAATTGTGCAGAGGGACAGGCGCCCTAACTGGCGCAAGGTGGATTGGGATTTATTCAGACCAGCACTTAGACAAGCACTCGAGGCTCACTTGCCCTCCAGCATGCCTCTCGCATGCGCGCAGGACGTTGAGACTTACGCACAGGCTCTGGGCGCTGCATTGGAGGGTCCCATTGCCTCCTTTGTACCCCAGAGACGTCCGGCGGGGCCTTCGGCCCACGCCTGGTGGTCTCCCCACTTGGAGTCACTTCGCCAGGCGGTCACGCGGGCCCGCCGCCGTTGGGCTCGCACTCAGAGCCCTGCGGACAAGTGCGACGTTAACGCTTGTAAACGCGCACTACGGCAGGCCATTGGTGTGGCCAAACGGGAGAGCTGGCGGAAGTTTTCCACTGACACTTCCCCAGCTGACTTTTGGAGGGACTTTGAGCGCATCACGTGCCCCACCAGGGGGCAGAGGATGCCCGACCTCGTTGTGGGGACTGAGCGGATTTGCGACGAGGCGGGCAAAGCCCGCGCATTGACAGAGCGCTTCTTTCCGGATCAGTTGCGGCCGGACGACGCCTTCCACGCAGGAGTGGCCGCGGGCATCAGTTCTACATTGGAGGAGGCACAGTTGAGGGATGCCCCTCCCGTTACGGAGGAGGAGCTGCACGAGGCCGTCTTTGCCTCTGGGGCCTTCAAGGCCCCTGGCTCCGATGGTGTCCCCAACGTGTGCCTCCGTTTGTGTGAGGACATCTTCCGACCATACTTGCTACGGCTCTTCACGGCCTCTCTTCAACACCGACATGTTCCGTCGGTGTGGAAGATGGCCGAGGTGGTGGCGGTGCCAAAGCCCTCGGGGGCCCCTACATCCCCGTCAGGCTACAAGCCCATCAGCCTGTTACTTTGCATCTCCAAGGCTTTGGAGCGCATTGTAACGGCCCGCCTCACCTACTTCCTTGAGCATCATCAGCTTCTTTCCCCAGTTCAGTTTGGATTCCGACAGAGACGTAGTGCCGAGTCTACACTATGGCATTTGGCGAGTCAGGTTGGACTCGCCATACGGTCCTTTCGATAGATGGTGCTCCTTAGCCTGGACATCAGGGGTGCTTACGACCGTGTGTGGCACCCGGGCTTGCTTCACAAGCTTGCCGCAATGGGGATTCCAGGGGAGCTTCTTGGTTGGGTACGTTCCTTCTTGGCAGACCGTGTTGCGATTGTGGGGGTGGGGACTGCGCGAGAGACCAGGCGCCTACACGCGGGGGTCCCCCAGGGATCTCCGCTCTCCTGCATCCTTTTCTTGGTGTTCGTCAACGACCTGTTGACAGACCTGGCCTCGGTGGAGGAGGCGTCAGCACAGGCGTTTGCTGGCGATGTGACGGCTTGGTGGATTGTGGGGAGAGACGAGGACAGTGATGGGATTGGCCAGCGAGTCAGTGCAGTGATCTCTAGGTGGGCCCTGCGCTAGAAGGCTGAGTTCAGTCCTTCCAAGTGCCTCATCATGGGGATCGACCACTTCCACCCGTGGGTATCAGACCCGACGTTTGTTCTTGATAGGACTTCCTTGACGTGCGTCCCCGTCCTTTGATGTTTGGGCGTTTGGATTGATTCTTGACTCACATGGCTCCCGCACATCACCCGGGTGTCCGAGCAGGCACTTGCATGTCTTTGTGCCATCTACCGTGGCGTGGGCACCTTATGGGGTTTCCACCCCTTGGTCGTCCGCCGCTTTGTGGAGGCTTCCATTCTACCCCTCCTCTTCTACGCAGCTCTGGTTTGGTGCTCCGGTCTTACCGGAGATCTGGGCAGGGGCCCGCTGGATAGGGTCCTCCGACAGTGCGCCATCACCATGATGGGCCTCTACCGAACGGTTTCAGGGGATGCTGCACGGTTCTTGGCCGGGTTGCTTCCGGCAGCCACTTATGTGCGACAGCGGGTTGTGGATTTCTATATGCATCACCTCTCTTATGAGATGGACTTACTAGCAGAGGGGCCCCCGCCCCGTGAGGGAGGGCACACGACCTCGTCCTCATTCACGACCCGTGACGACTATCTGCGGTCGTGCTTGCGCCCCTTTGCAGGGCGCTCCCCACCTGATGGCCTATCTCTCTCTCTTCTGCAGTGGGTGGAGGTCCGCCACTCCTGGGTGACAGACCCCTCTGCCACTCGATGGGATCCCCTTCCCTCTATTCTAGAGGACAGGGTTGCTTCGATTGACCGGATTCGTACGGGATGTCTTGAGGCCTCTGATGACGACCTCTGGATTTTCACAGATGGATCCGTATGCGGTCGGGCTTGTGGTGCTGCCGCTGTTTTGTTTGACGGCACGACATCCGATGGTCAGATTTCCTCAATCTCATTTCAGGGCTTCCACTCGAGTATGCAGGCTGAGCTGATTGCTCTTCGCCTTGGTTGCACTATGGCTGACCAACGCTCTGCGCTAGTCCTTGTGACCTTCATGTGTGATTTGCAGCCGGCCCTCAAGGGGGTTCGGCGCCACCTCCACTACCTGGAGCTGGCCCTGGCTGCACGTGACGCCCTTGCTCGCCTCCACGACCGTGGGGCGGATGTTCGACTTTGGTGGACTCCCAGTCATGTTGGTTTGAGGGAGCACGACTGGGCAGATGTTGCCGCCCGAGAGGCGGGATGAAGGAGCCTCCAGGCGAGTGATAGTGAGGTGGTCCCCTCGTGTAGGGCCTACCTCTAGACCGTTTTGTGGCACCATGCAGAGAGGGAGGCGGATCGTCAGATGCGGGATGAGTACGAGGGGAGTGCTGCGCATGTAGACCTTCCACACTTTAGTCACGACCTGCATTGGATGAGCGGTATGAGTCGGTTGGAGGTAGCCTTGGTGTCCCAGTTCATCTCAGGACACTATCGCACACGGGCATATTTGCACCGGTTTGGCCATCGGGAGGATAGCCGTTGCCAGTGGTGTGCAGCAGACATGGACGACCGTGAGCATCGTTTGCTCCACTGTCCACAGTTCACAGTGGTTCGCCAGAGACTATGCTCCACTATTGCAATTGACACTCATGGAGTACGCAATTGGACTTGGGATTTTCTGGTTGGCTCTGGTCGCCGGTATTTGGCCCCTTTCCTCAGGGCTGTCCGGTCGGCCGAGCGCGAGTGACACTTGGGATTGAGGCGTTCTTGGGACCTCCTTTCTTCGACTTGATGGGCGCTACGACTCTCATTGGGATTTTGATGTTTCTGCTGGGCTTCGGGTAGTCTAGTGGCTTTTGGGCTCGGCTGGGCTTTGGGCAGTCGGCTGGGCTTTGGGTAGCTAGATGGGCTTTGGGCAGTCTAGTGGCTTCCGGGCTCGGCTGGGCTTTGGGCAGTCGGCTGGGCTTTGGGTTGCTGGGCGGGTTTTGGGCAGTCTAGTGGCTTCCGGGCTCAGCTGGACTTTGGGCAGTCTAGTGGCTCCGGGCCTTGGCTGGGCTTTGGCAGTCGGTTGGGCTTTGGGCAGTCTAGTGGCTTCGGGCCTCGGCTGGGCTTTGGGTGGTCGGCCGGGCTTTGGGGTTGCTGGGTGGGCTTTGGGCAGTCTAGTGACCCGTGGGCTTTGCTGGGCTTTGGATGGTTGGCCGGGCTTTGGGGCTGTTGGTTGTGCTTCGGTCGATTTTTGATTGGGCTTCTCTGTGTTCTTTTCATGATTACGATGGAGTGGAGTGGGTTTGTATTCTTCAGACTCTATGACGGGGTGTTGGGTTGCCTGGGGGTTGCTGGGTGACTCCTGGGCCGTGGTGGGAGCTTTTGGATCTGGGTTGATGGGTACGGGTTACCGGGGTTCTCTCATGGACATTGATTCTGGGGTGGTTGGACATTGAGCGCGGTGGACTGGTCTTTGGGGCCTGACACTACATGTACATTACGGACATTTACACTGCTCCTGCGGGACCCCCCTGAGTGCATGTTTGCTTTTGGTGCGTTGCCTGTGTGTTGTGCTCACCCTGTCGCACTTGGAGATTCTATATCATCTTATCGTAGTATGGAAAAGAGTCTCACCAACACCTGCTTAGGAGGGGGGGGAGTGGCCCGTGTATGACCTGTTTCTCGATGTAACAATAGATCTTATCTTCTTCTTCTTCTTTCCGTGGGTGCCACCCCCATCATCAATGGGGGTCGATGGGCCATCGACTTTGATGACATCATCCTCGCCCGCCTTTTGCAACATTCGCGGCCCTGGCGCACTGCGTCTCTTCTTCTTGAAAGCGCTGTATATGGTCTGCTGCTCGGCAGCTCGTCTCTTGCGGGCCTCCAATCGCTCGCCTCTGGTCTTCACAGTCGACTTCGGCGTTGTGTCAGACATCACCGGCACCATCCCCGCGTAGTTGAACAAGTCGATACTTTCAAGAGTTGACTCAGAAGGCTTGAGCATGGGGTTGCGACCTGAAACGCAAGTGCAGTGGTTGAATCAACACAATATAATATGTTAAAAAACATTGCAGTTACTTACATTAAAAATATCAACAAAATGTCCCTCAGGCCTAGTGACAAACCGAACTTCTGTCCCATCCAATCGGCCAGTACCCCAAAGTCCGAGTCACTCCTGGCCCCCCTCATCCTCTTCATCACTACCAGAATTGTAAGTTGAAGCACTCCACTCATCATGGTCTAGCATTCTGTATTGCCAATCATCGTCAAGGAAAAAACCTGCCTCAGCTAATCGATTCTCTAGGCTTCTTAACTTACACTAGTATACATTATGGGTCCTTGCTACCGTCTTGTACACAACCCCCCGTTTGCGCTCCCCGTGTGGGCCATTTATTCAGATGTCCAACACTGCCAACGCAAGGCGCATCTGCTCCTGCCGCCTATGTTGCATCCGCGCCACCCGTGCCACCGTCCTCTAAACATGCACATGTTCCACTCTCCTCCTCTCTATATTAAGGAGGACCTGGCGCCATTTGCCAGACCTTGCACGCACCGCCTCCATACCCTCTAACAAAAAAAAATGGACCTACAGGCCAGGGCAAAGTGTGCCCTGTCCCTTACATTCAACCTATCCCCGATCATAGCATATATCTAAGGTGACATCCCAAGGAACTCCAACTTCATCCTTTCGTTAGTTGAGATCCTATTCCTCAACTTTCTGAGCCTAACACGGAACCCTGCCCAGGAATTTCCTCGTGCGCCGCTTTCTGCCATCAGGCCTCCGCTGGTCTCGACGAAGGCCACCTACACAGGCACAGGCAATTATTGGACATATAGTAGCGCAGCGTTTCCTGGCCAATGGGCGGCTAGTACTCTGCTCTTCCCGGCCAAAAGGCGGCTGGTATTAAGGCCACATAGACCAACAAATTGCCAGCAATGCACAAATGCAAGAAAAGCAAAGCCCCATATGGGCCTGTGTAGTAAGATAACATATGTATGACAATACATTCAGGAAAATGCATCATCTACCATTGCCCCATATTTCATTTCCGTATTCATCACTTGTGGGCATCCGCACGATGGTGCTTGGGCCTAATACGACCTGCACTCAATGCAGTGCACTAGCAGAGGCAAATATTGGACATGATAGCACAGCGTTTCTCAGCCAATGGGCGGCTAGTACTCTGCTTTTCCCGGCCAAAAGGCGGCCGGTACTGAGGCCACATAGACCAACAAACTGCCAGCACCGCAAGAATACAAGAAAAACAAAGCCCTGTCACATGGGGCCCGTGCAACAAGTTAACATATGCATGACAAATATTTAGGAAAGTGCATCGTCCACTATTAACTCCTATTCTAGTGCACACAACACCAAACTGCAGACAAGAACACCAATATGTAGCAACTTTCAAGCCTTGGAATCCAAGGTCAACTTACACTTTCTCTTCCCTGTTGAGGCTGCCGGGGTGCTGCCCTTGAGGGCCCCGGCCTTGGCGCCTTCCGCAACATTAATCAGATTGCCGGCGTATGCCACACACACAATGAAGTACACACCCAGCAAGATGCTCATGCACCAAAAGAGACAAATAGCACCAATAGGGACACGATGGGAGAAGCAGCAGCTGCCCATGCACACCGCGAGCCTAGCAATAGCAGCTTTTCCCGGCCAGGCCACGGCCGGTACTCCAACCGAGCAGAACAGCAATCCCCCCGCCCCGCCCCGGCATGATCTCGGACAAGCATAACCGCCCATGCATACCGCGAGCCCGGCAACAATAGCTTTTTCCTGGCCAGGCCATGGCTGGTACTCCAGCCGAGCAGAACAGCAATCCCCCCGCCCCAACCTGACACAATCTTAGACAAGGAGCAGCCGCCCATGCACATCGTGAGCCCAACAGCAGTGGCTTTTTTCCGGCCAATCCACGGCTGGTACTCCAAGTGAGCGGAACAGCAATCTCCCCGCCCCAACCTGATATGATCTCGGAGAAGCAACAACCGCCCATGCACACCACGAGCCCAGCAACAGTGGCTCTTTCCCGGCCAAGCCGCGGCCGGTACTCCAGCCGAGCAGAACAGCATTCCCCCCGCCCCAAACCGACATGATCTCGGACAAGCAGTAGTCGCCCATTTCACCCCCCTATCTGCATTATCCCCTAGTGTGCCATGCTCACGGCCAGAGCCTACATTGGAGAAAATAAAACACGTTAGCAAATGGCCATCCACCCAACGCCTTCACAAAACAACAACCCTTTCCCTGCCAAGCAGCGGCCGGTACTCTAGCCGAGCACAACAGCAATCCCCCCCCCCCCACCCTGACATGATCTCGGAGAAGCAGCAGCCACCCATACACACCGCTTGATAAACCCAACAACGCCTTTTTCCGGCGAGGAGAAGCTGGGACGGTACTCGACCGAAGCGAGAACAACCAATCCCCGCCCCACCCGACCCACGATCTTGAAGCTGACCCGCCATTTCACCCTACACGCATTGTCCCTGGTGGCAAACCTCACAGCGAACTGCATTGGAGAAGTAACATGTTAACAAGCACGGCCATCCACCCAACGCCTTCACAAAACAACCAACCCTTTTTGGCCAAGCAGCGGCCGGTACTTCAGCTGAGCAGAACAACAATCCCCCCGCCCCACCCCGACATGATCTCGGAGAAGTAGCAGCTGCCCATGCACACCGCGAGCCCGGCAACAACAGCTTCTTCCCGGCCAGGCCACGGCCGGTACTCCAACCGAGCAGAACAGCAATTCCCCCCACCCCACCCCAACATGATCTCGGAGAAGCAACAACTACCCATGCACACCACAAGCCCAGCAATAGTGGCTCGTTCCTGGCCAAGCCGTAACTGGTACTCTAACCGAGCAGAACAGCAATCCCCCCGCCCCACCGACGCCATTACCACTGGCACAGTGCCGGTGGTACTCACCTGAGGGTACCGACGCCATGGGGGCAATTGGCGGCGGGGGGCCCTGATGCAGCACTTCACATACCCCAGGGGCAACACATCACATGCCAGCCAATAGAATGTACTGTGCTTGGGAACGCTTTGGGCGTACATTTTGCCTGCGTGACGGACAACAACGATTTGAAGGGGCACATGGATGTACCACGGGGGCGACCAGCGTGCACTGCCAAATCCATCAAAGACCCAGGCAATCGCACCCCACGTCCTCCATGCATACCTGTTGTGCACTCAACCAGGCGTCTAGCCGTCCGGTCCGGGAACAAAACCCACTTTGCGGCTGTTATCTGTCACCTTTGCCAAAGTACAGGCCTCTAGGATTGCCCGTCTTACAGAATTTCAACGAAACGGCGTTGGCATTTTTGTACTGGTGTTCAGCGCATTTGATAGGTCTGTGTTGCTCCGTAAACTTTGATGGAATTCTGTGGACCTCTGTGGTCCGGTAAGCGGTTCCGTTATATGGGGCCTGTCCTCCATTGACGGTGGCGAGGATTCTGTAACACATGGTTCCATTCTGGGAGGTTGTGTGGATTTTTGTAGCCATCTATGCTGATGTCAACATGGCCCCGCCCGTTTCTGTTAGACACTTTTTCTCTCTGTGGCCCGCTCACGGATTCCGTTGACTGTACGGAATTTTGATGGAGCCAACCAAATTCTGTTGTGGACGGACAGAAGGGGCCACCTCTAATCCGCTCACACACAACGAAAAACATACAAGGACTGAGCAACTTGAAACGAGGCACAAAAGACCATGGCCAATCAGTGAAACACCACTCCACACCTCACTCAATAGCTCACTATAGCGAGCGTATTGATCAATCTTTAGATATCACAAACCGATGTTGTCAATGCTCATTCCTTGCAGTCCGGCACTGCGCTCCACTCAGTCGCTGAGCAACGGACGATGGTGACGAGTCATTGAGTCGGCGAAGACAGTGCCCAACGTGAGCACACGTGGGTCAGTTGGTCAACAAGACAGGAAACGAGCTCAACGACGAGTTGTGAGTATGTGCA
Organism: Ostreobium quekettii; assembly: GCA_905146915.1. NCBI lineage: Eukaryota > Viridiplantae > Chlorophyta > Ulvophyceae > Bryopsidales > Ostreobiaceae > Ostreobium > Ostreobium quekettii. Next base: position 9,106 of record CAJHUC010000271.1, read on the forward strand.
CCGGTGCACAACCCAGAATGCAAACGACCCGGAGGGTCAAGAGGCAAAGATACACAGAAACAAACGCGCTCATTACAAAGTTGCTCCCCTTCATCTGCGTTCGACCTCCATACGTTCACAACATGACTGTTGTCAACAGAACTCCAGCAGTCCAAACAGCAAGAACCAAGAACAGACGGATGGGGGGGCGGAGAGAGAGGCACTCACAACCCAACCACCGCCACCAAAATACCTTTGCCGGCTCCAAAGGCACTACACTAAAGTGACCCTTGAACAGCTCAACTGACCATCTGAATGAAAAGACCAAGTACCTCTTTCACAAGTAGTCCACTTTCCCAGAACTTCCCACGGAATATTCCAAGGTGGCCTTTTCCAAAGGGTCACACAATACAACCTAAAATGGCCAGGTCCAAACTATACATATTCAGTCAGATACCACCAAGGTCCCTTGGCAGTACACCCATGGTGTCGGCTTCCCTTCGGGCCCCCGCCGTCGCGAGGGGGCCTCTGATGCGCGTGGTGGTTAGCCGCTCGATGCTTCACCTCCGCCGGGTCCGAATCGTCGGACTGCGCGTGCTGGGCTCGGCGCTCGTGGCGGTATGCTCGGGGACAGGCGAGCTCGCGGGCTCCGCCGGCCAGGTCGGCCGAGGTCGCGGGGTCGGGTCGCGGGCGCAGTTTGCTTGCGCGAGAAAGGATCATTACTATACCGCACTCACCACATAAGTACGGTGGTAAGCTCGCGGGCCACCGGTGCGGAAACAATCCATGTCATGGCACCCACACCGGTGCCTTAGTGTACTGTCATCGTACCCATACACTCCATATTCCAGTAATAAATGTCCTGACCGTTCATTATCTGATAATCACTCCCCCTTTGAGTATTTTCGTCACGAAAATCAAATCATGAACCACCACTCGATCCACCCGTGTCCTCTATTGGTTGGTCCCTCTCAATCATCATCGGAATATCCTCGGGAGGTTTAATTTCCGTCTCCGGTACCCAAGTAGCGTCCTCAATCGGCCAGCCAAGCCACAAGATAAGAAACTCACGAGTCCTCCTATTTCCTACCCGAACATATCGCCACCGGAGCAACTTTTCAATTTCGTACTCGTCATCCGCCATCTCAATTTTCGGGACAGGAGCCTGCTCACATTGATCCCAATCACTGTCACGCCATGCCTTGAGTAGGCTCACATGAAACACGTCGTGGATACGCCAATCATCAGGAAGCTGCAGTCGGTAGGATTGGGTACCAATCCGTTCGATGACACGGAAGGGCCCCACAAAGCATCTCCGCAGCTTTGCCGGTGTTCCACGCATCCGAAGGTTTGTAGTGGATAGCAGAACAAGCTAATCCACTGCGTAGGCCTCAGGGCGGTGACGACGATTGTAATATTTCTTGTGTTGCTCGTTCGCCCGGTGGAGATTGTTCCGCGCCTTGGTAAAAGTCCGATGTAGGCGCTGAGCGAATCTAGTCACTGTCTCAACAGGAGAACTGTCAGTCCCTCTGATTAGCTCATTTGGAGTCACTGGGTGATATCCATAATTCAGGAAGAAAGGCGTGTACCCTGTACTCCTATTTGGCTGGTTGTTCACACTAAATTCAACAATGGGTAACAATGAATCCCAATCATGAGGCTCTCCCAATTCATGTATAGTGCAATGCAGTGTTTGTTCAAAAATTGCGTTCATTCTTTCCACCAACCCTTGAGTCTGTGGGTGGTAGGCACTGCTGAATCTCAAGTCAGAACCAACACATTTCCAAAGACTTCGCCAAAAAGCACTGGTAAATCTGCGATCACGATCAGAGTACAGTGCTTTGGGCAATCCATGAAGTTTTCCCACATGTTGCCAATACAAAAATGCAGTTTCAGATGCTGAAATCTCTTCCTTGCAGGGTACAAAATGCACCATCTTTGTGGCCCTGTCGACCACTGTAAGCACAGCATCGTTACCACATTGAGTCGTTGGCAGCTTCGTAATGAAGTCCAAAGTCACCTCTGTCCACTTTTGCTCAGGTACTCTCAATGGCTGCAACTCGCCACGTGGACGTTGATACTCAGACTTCTCCAACTGACAAACTGGGCATGATAGGACATACTCTCTGATATCACCTGCCATTCCTCTCCAGTACAAACCTCTTTTGGCAGTGTGTAATGTCCTCAGGTAACCTGGGTGTCCAGCATAGGGAACATCATGGAGTTCTTGGAGTAGCAACTTCTTGATCTCATGGTGGTCTGGTACCACAATTTTCCAATACTGGTCTTCGTTACTGAAGTCACTACGATGGACAACTAACGAGTGGTGCTTCACCCTATACTTCTCCTGACCTTGGCTCACCTCTGGTTTAGTGAGCGTTGCTTCGTCGATTTCCTGTAAAATCTCCGAGTATGGGCTTTCCTGTTCCAACAATTCCATCATCCTGTCTCGGAGTCGACACTCAATGTCCAGAGTGGTCCTGGTGACCAAACATCGTGCCAACGGTGCAGGAGTTCTATTATTACTGCTCTCTACTGATGACAATATTGCAGATGAACTGATTTCCTTCCTCTCAACAAACAACTGATCCAATGCAGCTTGGATGTCTTGATCTGAGGGGTTCTCACCTAACTGTAAGATTCTTGCCAGATTGCTGTCCTCCTCCTTTGCAGCACTACTCAGCTTTTGGTCATCCATCCACCTCTATCGCGTAAGGGCGTCTGCTGGGTTCTTCCGGCCTGGAATATGCCGGATGTCAACATCATAACTCTGCAGAACGCCAACCCACTTCCAAATACGACGGTGGACACTGGGTTGATTGGGCAAATGTCGCAGGGAATTGTGATCAGTCTGAATAATAAACCTGCGTCCCTGTAGAAAATGACGCCACTGTCCCACTGCCCATACGATACCCAATAACTCCCTTTCATATGCCGAGTATCGGATCTCCGCTGAGTTCAATTTCTTTGATGCATACGCAATCGGTTGGAGACCCTTTCCATGATCTTGCTGCAAGATTCCACCTACAACAACTAAACTGGCATCCGTGGTCAATATGAATGTCTTCTCAAAATCCGGGAATATGAGGATTGGTGCCGTTGTCAAAGCCACCTTGAGTTGCGCAAAACTGCGTTCCTCATCCTCTCCCCAGTACCACGGCTTCTTTTCCTTGGTCAAGTCTGTCAGAGGGTATGCGATGGTCGAAAACCCTCTAACAAACCGCCTGTAAAAGTTGGCTAACCCCAAAAACGATCTAACATCCCAAACTCCTTGCGGTGTAGGCCATTCCACTATTGCTTTGATTTTCTCTTGAGATGGCTGCATTCCCTGGGCAGAGATAGTGAATCCCAGATACTCCACCCTGTCTTTGAGGAACTCACATTTATGCAACCTCCCAAACAATTTGGCCTCTCTCAATCGCTGCAAGGCAATTCGCAAGTGCTGCCAATGTTCTTCTATCGTTCTCGAGAAGATCAATATATCGTCGAGATACACCAGAATGAAAGAATTCAGTTCGTTCTTGAATATTTTATTCATTAACCGTTGGAATGTCGCTGGTGCATTCGTCATTCCGAACGGCATTACCACAAACTCAAAATGTCCACGGTTGGTGCGAAATGCTATCTTCTCAATTGCTCCTTCCTTCACTCCAATCTGGTAATACCCACTAGCTAAATCCAATGCAGTAAATACTCGAGCATTCCCCAATCGATCCAATAGCTCGTCAATCCGAGGCAGCGGAAAATGGTCCTTTATTGTTTGTTTATTCAGTGCCCGGTAATCAATGCAAAGACGCCAACATCCGTCTTTTTTGGGTACGAACAAGATGGGCGCGCCGTAGGGACTCACCGAAGGTCGGATAAATCCTTGTTGTAGCAAATCTCATAATTGCTCCTCCAGCTCATCCTGTTCTTTCGGTCCAAGACAATATGGCGGGCGATTCGACGGCTTTGCATCTTCCGAGATACGAATATCAAACTCCACTGCTCGTTTGGGTGGACGCCCGGCAGGCAGCTTTTCCGGAAATACATCCTTAAATTCATCAAGGATTGCTCGTAGCTGCTGTCGGTGCTCTGCGCTGATCGTCTCCATAATCTGTTCCTTCCGCTGCTGAACTGTCACAAAATCCTTCTTGGGGCCTGCTGACTGCAATTTCTGCTTGTGGGTTTGTGTTGACCCACCATGCACTGTTCCTAGTGTAGGTGTAGTCCGATCTACTCCCCGAACCAACGCCAGGAAAACTGGTATCCCCTGTCTCGCTAGCTTGTTGATTTTCCTTCCTGTAATAAACTGTCTGTATCTGGACGCTTTGGATTGCGTCTTCAAGACTGGCTAACCTTGGACCCTGGTCACTGAATTAATTGTAGCCCTAGTCTTGGTCTTTCTCACCACTGGTTGCATCTTTTCTGTACCAGTCTTGGGCTGATCACTCCCCCGTTGAGACTGATGCCTCCAGGCGAGGGAAGATGGGGAATAGGTCCAGAAAGAGGGTGTAGACAATAAGGAAACTTGGGGAGGATGGAGTGGGGGGGGTGGGCGGAAAAACTCATGTAATACCTTGACTTGGCCGGTAGTCTGACCTGGGTCAATCCATCGTCCAACCACGCTCGAGGTACCCACACTGTCAGGCAAAATCAGTCGTGGGACCGTCCAATCAATAAGTGGATTGACTGTGCTGAGCCAGTTCACCCCTAAAATCACGTCGATATCCTGCAGAATCGGGTGACGGTCAAGTCCAGCTTCGCCACCGAGGACCCTACACAGACTGTGGTATGCGATACCTTGCCTTGGGATAATATCTTTTTCCCATCGGCCAACTCAAGTAGACACTCGTCATGCACACAGTGAAGACCAACTCTGATTACTGCACTCGGGCTGATAAAACTTCTTGATGCACCACTGTCCACCAAAGCCCGTGTATTCTTGCCGAAAATTCGACTGTTCACTATCAATAAAATCCCGTTGTCGATTGTCCTATTGTTGGTACAATCACGTGGGGCAGCGTCTTGCTGCACAGCAACCCATGCGTTTCTGTCCGGCACGTCTTTCACTGGGTCAATTTTCCCATGTTCATAACCCACTTTGCACAAGGTAGCAATACTGCGCCAGTCATGTACGACGGTGGGTGCGATCTGAGCTGGCACGGTTCCGCTACCGTGGCTCACCTGTGCCGCTAATCGCTCGACCGCTCGCCGGCATTCCTCTGACCTCCTGCATGCCGCCACCTGACGTCGACGTCGATTTTGTCTGCTTGATTGGTGGCGCCGCCTGGACGGATGTCCCCTGACTATTCGTCCTATTTCCTCTGCGCATGAGGCAGCCTCAGCTATCTGCCTGGCCCTTTGTAGTCGTCGTCGCTCTCGTCGTCTCTGCGTACGACTCTTGTTTTGGTCAGATTCCTCTTTTTGTTTTGCATTAGATTTTTCTCCGCTTTTTGATTCGCTCATAGTCCTGCGAATTGGGAGTCGCCCAGCCCTCGTCACGTGGAGCCCGAGACGGGGCTCTACACGTTTCCCTGAGAGGGTGCTGGCTGGTCTCCAGATGTAGCATGCTGCGGCTGTCCATCTTGGAGATTTGGCCCCAATGTTGTGGCCATTGCGACACCCTGTCTTCCTCTGCCTCTACCTCCATGGCCACGTCCTCTGCCTCGACTAGGTTGTTGGCCCGCATTCCGCTGATTCCTCCAGCGACAATCATCTGGGTGATGGTTGGTGCCCTGGCAGTGTGGACACACTGAAACGAAGGTCCTGGTCATGCTCTGTTGTCCACCTCGTCCAATAATTCCTCGACCTCGTCCTCCACGTCCTCTACGTCCACTCTGTCGACCACCTGCACCTCTCTGCTGACCTCCTCTACCACGACTAGCCTGCTGTGGCTGTTGTGACCTAGCACCCTTATCAATACCATAGGATGCTGTCAATAGCTCCAGATGTTCAGCAAAACGGATCGCCACGTCCAAAGATTGTGGCTCCTTTTGAGCCACTGGCATCCTTAACTCTGGGCAAAGAGCACAAACAAATCGTTCGAGTATGTCAGTGGGGTCGTATGTCTGAAGTCGCATGAGCAAATTCTGAAATCTCGAAGCAAAGGAGTGTACCGACTCACCATGTCCCTGGGTCAAGTTCCAGAGTTTGACCCTGGCATTCCTCTCATGGAGAGGGGACTGAAAACGGTTGGTGAGCAAGCCTTCCAGCTCCAGCAGAGTTACAGGTCTTTGTCCTCCTGTAGAACGCAGATAACTGTCCCACCAAATCCTAGCTGTCCCCCACAGCAACGTCACCGTATAGGCGACGCTCTGGGCCTCGCTGATTCCTGTCAAATGGACATAATCTCTCACCATTGAGAACCAAGCAGTAACATCCTCATTCAGTTCTCCTTTGAAGGGGACTGGTTCCCTTGGCTTGACCTGAATTGACGGTTCAGTAGGATCCGCAGAAAATGGGTGGCAGCCTTGGCGTAGAGCAGGTCTTGGAAAAACTGGTGGAGTCGGGGGAATGAAAGGCTGCTGCGGTAGTTCTGGTCTTGATACCGGAATGGCAGGCGTCATAGACTTCGTGCAGTCCAAAAATGGGGGTGTTGCCACATCCATGCGATATTCTGCCTTCATTGGAGGCAGAATTGGCAACCCCAGTTCATCGGTCGCGGGTGCTGCAATGTTGGATATGCGCACTGTGTTGTCAGTATCTATAGGCATGTCGTCAGGGAAGGCTGCAGCCTCAACGGCCTCAATGTAACTCTGTAGTTCCACCATGGCTGTCTGGCTCTCCTCCAACGACGCTTGTAGTCCCTCTATCCGCGCATCTTTGACCTGAGTGTCCGTTTTCAGTGTTTCCAGCTCAGATTTTAGCTGGTTAACTATTGCGGACAGGTCACTCTGCTGTCTATTTAGACGCTCCTCCATGGCTTGCGCCATTCCAGCTTGGTCCATCTTGGTCGCCAATCCTTGAGCCACATTCATTGCAGTGGTTTCGAAGCGCGTCTGACTGACCGCCTGTTGCAGACTCGAGACTGATGCAGCTTGTTGGTGTTGATTCGCTCTCAACGCCTCCATGTTCTGCTCCAGAACTTGTCGATGAGTGCTGGCGGCGTTCACGACTGACTGCAAGTCAGTCAATGATCGCTGGGTTGCCTCCCGGACCTGTTGCACATCCTGGGATTTGGCAATTGACAATTCTTGAACTTGTTTTTCCACTCCCTTAATGGCGGATTGCATGGTCGCCGCTGTCATGGCCAATTCCCTTAATGGGGAACGCCTCTCTCGACTTGATTTCCTCTTGGTTGTAGTTTCCCTTGTCCGCCAAAGTCGAGAAACACGAGAGAATGCGGTCCCGGGTGGTGTAGTCGCACCCACTGTCACCACCCTGCGAATTGCAGTATTGTACGGTGCTGCAACACTGCGTCCGATGTCACTGGGTGCTGCGTCAGCGACAGCATGCGCCACAGCGCCCCTCTCGGCATCACGTGACAGCGGAAATTTCGAGTCTTTTTCGCTGTAGTTCGCAGCTACGCTTTCCGCGTCTAAATCAGCCTGATTTGGCCGATGCTGACTCAACCTCATCCGACCCGGTGCGGTGCTGCGGCCGCTCTGGGCCCCTCACAACTCCGCCGCCTCCGTGCGGCGCGACGGCCCGGACACGCTCTCCCCGCTGTCCGTGTCCATGGCGTCGGCCAGTTGGGCCTCCTGCAACATGGCCCTCGGTCTCCAATTGCTGCGCACTGTAGAGGTGGCCACACTCGGGTACCGTCCGCTCCGTTGCGTCCGGTTCGTAAAAGTGAGTGTGATATTCGTCCGGTAACATCCGGTCCGCTGTTTGCCGTACTGCCGTCCGCAGAATCCGGCTCTCACTTTTTCTTCACCGTTATTTGCCGTTAAATTAGCGGAGGGCGTGCGCGGCGTCCGGTCCGCGACAAAACATCCGTGGATTCATAATTTTGGTCCGTTCTGTCCCGTAGGTACTTGCTTTCCAGCCACGGCAAGGTCAAGGCGAAGTTGCGAGGGGTTTCCATTTTGCAGCAGCTCGAATTGTGTTGGTTGCACGCTTCATAAACGTGTGTGGGCGTTTTCCAGGTCATGTATTCTGCGGTTTGTAATACATGGAGTGTTTTGGAGAACTGAACAACACACAAGCCGTGTGTAAAGTTCCGGTGTATGGCATGCCAACCTGCACCACTTGCTGCGGCTGGTACTGCTGCATAGTACGCAGTGCGCACCACACTCCCATTGCAAGTCTTCCCGGCCATTGCAGCAAGGGTTCGGCATAGTTGCAATACCAAAAGCGGACACACAAACACCCACATCACTTGAGGCAGGCGGCAAAGAGGGTTCACCTCTGAACACAGTTGAGCCACTCAACATATTTGGGAATGGGTGATACGTATCACATATAACGATGGGTTGCTGCGGCGGTACTCCACAGTTTCCACGCCAGGGCAGCGAGTGTAAAGCCCATCCAACATAGTACGTCGAAGTTCAATAGCTCAACACATGAAAACGGGCAATGAATAATACGAGTCGTTACTTGTTATCGTCCATCTCTACCTATTGCACCCTCACTGCGGCGGTACTCTAGAAGTTTCCACGCCAGGGCAGCGACTGTAAAGTCTATCCACCAATCGCGGTACTTGTTGGGACGCATTTCTTGAATAAAATTTTCTTCTATCTATATGATACCCAAGGTTCATCCACCACTCAACATAGTGTGTTCAAGGTGTGCACATCAACACAGGACAACGGAATATTACAAGTCATGATATCTTATCTTCTATCTCTATGGTAACCGCACCCTTGCTGCGGCGGTACTCCACAGTTTCCACGCCGGGGCAGCGAGGGTGGTCACCGGTGGTGATCCAAACTTTGGAATCCAAAGTCACTACTTCCCTCCCTTCCCTCCCTTCCCTCCCTTCCCTCCCTTCCCTCCCTTCCCCCCCTTCGTGCGTCGATGCGCTAGCTTCTGCTGCGACCATCCACTCTCTGCCATCTGCCACCCTAGCAAGCTTAAATGATCCATGTTCTCGGGCTTGAGAACCATGCGCTTGGCCCGAACTATTAGACCGGCCTTGGAAAAAGATCGTTCACTACTGGCGCTGGAGGCCTGCAACACAACCAAAAATACTCGGTACTTCTCAGCCTGTGAACTTCATAAGGGCACTGTGGCATGTATGCATAGCCAGTTGTACTCAACCACTCACCTGTGTTGCTAGTATTCGACGTGCAAGCCTGGCCACCAAGGGGAAGCTGGTATGATTCTCTCGCCACCAATCCCCTGCACTCCATGTCTTTTGATACTCACATGCTGGTGTCCATTTCAATTCAAACCACCTTTCGACTTCGGCCTCGATGGGGTCCATATGCTGTGGGGAGGATGGGGCCCGTCTTCTCCTCTTTGATCGTCGGAAACAAAGTGGTCCCTTAGGTGGGGGTGATGCCGCGTCAAGGCAGCTCTGCTGCACAGCCTGTGCTGCAGCCTCTTGGGATGATGAGCCCGAGGATTGGACTTCGGGCGCCTTCACCACGTGCCTCAACTGCAGAAGTCATATGCATGCTGTTATTCACACAAGCAAAAACTATCAACAGTTGGATGCAGACATTCACAAAGGCAAAGGCCACAAATCAGACCTCAACTCACCAATGCCATCATCTCTTTCTTCAACATCGCTTGGAACTTTGCCAGGGGCGAGGTGGTCCTGTATGGGCCGCCACACCCCCGAGGGCAGGCCACCCAACCCCGCTTCTTGTATTTCCTCTAATCTATCTGCTAGAGCTTCCCTATCGCGCTGAGCTTCCCTATCGCGCGCAGCTTCTATCCGCCGCCTGACTTTCACCCTTGCACGTCTCCTTCCCCCCTTCCTGTTGTGTCTGTGCCGCCGCTTTCGGCCATCCTTATAACGTTGGCCCCTGTTGAGGGGCCGCTTCCGACCTAACACAGGCACATAATACACTGATTCCCCAACCAGGTGACGGCAGGTACTGCCACATACTGGTGGTAGCACGAAAGCAAAGACAACAGCTATTGTAGAGAAATGCAGCACGCCCTGTACAATGCACGGCCCCCTAAAGGTAACAAAGTGGTAAGACTTCCCCAGCCAGGTGACGGCGGGTACTGCCAGATAATGTTGGTGGCATGTAAGCAAAGGCGATGGGTATTGCAGCGACAAGTGGTGCACCCTGTGCAGTGCATGGCCACATGGAAGGAACCAACTGCCAAGGTTTCCCCAGCCAGGTGACGGCGGGTACTGCCACAAAATGGTGATGCCACATAAGGACAAACAGGCGATGTGTTCTGCAGGGACATACAGCATACCCTGTACAGTGTGCAGCCAAATAAAAGTAACAAAGTGGTAAGACTTCCCCAGCCAGGTGATGGCGGGTACTGCCAGATAATGTTGGTGGCATGTAAGCAAAGACGATGGGTATTGCAGCGACAAGTGGTGCACCCTGTGCAGTGCATGGCCACATGGAAGGATCCAGCTGCCAAGGTTTCCCCAGCCAGGTGACGGCGGGTACTGCCACAAAATAGTGATGCCACATAAGGAAAAACAGGCGATGGGTTCTGCAGGGACATACAGCATACCCTGTACAGTGTGCAGCCAAATAAAAGTAACAAAGTGGTAAGACTTCCCCAGCCAGGTGACGGCGGGTACTGCCAGATAATGTTGGTGGCATGTAAGCAAAGACGATGGGTATTGCAGCGACAAGTGGTGCACCCTGTGCAGTGCATGGCCACATGGAAGGAACCAACTGCCAAGGTTTCCCCAGCCAGGTGACGGCGGGTACTGCCACCAACGAGGTGGCCATGCCAGAATGGTGCAGCACCCTACCCACCCACAAACACACACAGCCACAGCCGCCAAAGACGACAGCAAAATACAGTTCAGCAAGTGTAGTGGTAATCCACTCACCAAGTGAGGGTTCGTCTTGCTGCTCCTCTGCGCTCGCCATTCCCCTCCCGATGGTTTGTGGATCTGCATTGACGCAGCTTGGTGAGGCTGCAGCACCACACACAACGTTAAGTACATTTCCAACATATACGCAGGACAGTAGGTGCCCGAATGGATGCATGGTTTCCAGCCAGAGGCATACAAGCCTTGGATTACCAGCCTTAGAATCAACATTGCGATTGTACCCGACTTCCCGCGATGTTCCCTATAGCACCCAGCCACAATAGGCGACACTCAGGCTTGCTGCACAGAGGTACAGGTCCACCGCACCTACACGTCCCTCATGTCGAAGGCGTCCCTGCCTGCTTTCCGTTTCAGCACTGGTCGCACCTACAATGCAACACAGTTGGTGAGGGTCGCAGGTAAAATCCCGGAATGAAGTCAAACCCCGACCATGATCTTCCCACCCGGCCATGTGCCACCAGGCTTCCAAAGTCCACACATAATCCGAGACCCCCCACGACCCGGATTTTCCCGCCAGGTCGGCGGTACTGAGGGCGTTGCCCTGGCCAGGAAGCAGGATAGCGCGCGCTATGCCTGAGCATCACCGGCGGATTGCATCCGGCCAGACAGGTTTTCGGCCAACAGATCATCCGAGCCCCCGCCCCCCAAACACCCCGCGCGGCCCGCATTTTCCCGCCAGGTCGGCGGTACTGAGGGCGTTGCCCTGGCCAGAAAGCAGGATAGCGCGCTATGCCTGAGCATCACCGGCGGATTGCATCCGGCCAGACAGGTTTTCGGCCAACAGATCATCCGAGGACCCCCCCCCCCCAACACCCCGCGCGGCCCGCATTTTCCCGCCAGGTCGGCGGTACTGAGGGCGTTGCCCTGGCCAGAAAGCAGGATAGCGCGCTATGCCTGAGCATCACCGGCGGATTGCATCCGGCCAGACAGGTTTTCGGCCAACAG
>CAJHUC010000272.1:0-10669 GCA_905146915.1 Ostreobium quekettii
TTTATGCTGGATATCTTTTAGACGGTACTTGTGCGGAGCACGGAAAATTGCCACCAATGAAGGTGAGACCCCCACTGACAAAGTGGAGAAAAGCACAACACATTATTGTGAATGCAATTTGCCAACAAGTGCAAAAAAGTAATGTGACCAATCGAACCCTCTGTGTTCAACCTGTGAACTACTGGTACACTGTTGCACCAATGGTACTTGTACCCAAAGTGACTACAGTAAATGTACTAGCCAGTAAACGTTTGAAAAGACAGATTTCGAGTCTGAATGACTTGACGACCCGAGAGGGTAGAAACACGCCATCAGATCACTCTGAGTGCATGTTCTGTTGTGAGCACTTCCGACATATCCAATCACTGGTGGCTCACCAATTTACACTGGATGCCTGTGCTAACCTCAATGGGGATAACGCTCAATGCGAGTGTTTTTGCTTGACTATGAAGAGCTTTTTAACACAGCCTTTGTAGCAAGAGTTTGTGTGGATTAATCTACCGTTTCAGAATGTTATACCATTTCTGGAACACTGCTATGTAGAGCGTTCAAAAAATCCCACCAATGTTGGTGCGTGCATCTTATTACCCGCATGGCAGTGTTACGGAACACCCATACCTGCACAAAATGAAAACCTTGGTGCACTACCCCAAGGGTACACGGTTGTTCACACAACCAACTATTGACCATTCCGGCCAAACTGCCATGGCTGGTATTCCTTGGCTAGTCAATATGTATTACAAGCCCCCAGAGGGATTCGCGGGACACCGCATCCATGGCGTGACATTCGATCACCCACGTCTTACTTTTACAGGCCATGTCGGTTATAGGCCTACATCAATATTTTTTGATACTGGCACCATGGGCACTGCCTATATCATACCAGCTTGCTGCCGACGATTGGGTTTACAACCCAAGCAGCTCCTTTGGCCTCTAATCAACACTACGCTGACTACACTGACTGTGTAGTCAGCAGCGGCTAGCCCACGCCACTCGTCAGGTTGTGGATCCCACTGAGTTTTCCACCCCTTCGAGTGTTTCTCTGGACCCTCCTGAGTTGGAGGTTCTTCTTGCGGATGGCTCCTCACTCCCTTCTTTGGGTGTGGTGGATGTTTCTTTAACCATCCAAGGTTACAAGGACACTGTCCATTGTGTTGTTATTGATCTTTCCAACAATTATGACATTATTCTTGGCGACACCTGGCTCTATGAGCACGCCGGTGTCATCGATTATCATCGTGGGCACATTCATGTGGTTTCTTGCAGTCGTGAAATTATCCTCCACGGTACCTTGCATGTTGCCACTTCTTCTACACCCCCTTTGGGTGTTTCTTTGGCCCCTTCGACTGTCCGTCGTTTGGGTCACTTGTGTTCTTTCGGCAATGCCCATTGTGCCTACCGGCGGGGATCTCCTCTCCGCTTGGTTTTGGTTTGCCGTGTCAGCGATCTCCCTGAGGGGGACGCAACAGGCCCTTCGGCCAATGGACACACAAGTTAAGAGACCACATCCACCCTTGTCGATTCCAACAAGATCTCTGCACTACTGGAGGAATACAAAGACCTCTTTCCAGATAAACTACTTGTATACCTACCCCCTAATCGGGGAGTTGCCTTAACCATTACCTTAGAGGAAACTTTCCTTGGTGATCCTTTAGGGACCAAACCCTTTAAGCGCCCAGCTTTCCGGTACAGTCCCAAGGAGATGAATGAGATAAGGGAACAGGTGGATTATCTTTTACGGAAAAGTCTTATACAGAGATCAGCAGCCCTTTTGGGCCCCCGCTACTCTTTGTACCTAAGCCTGATGGCAGCCTCCGGATGTGCATTGATTATAGGGCTTTGAACAAAGCCACTATCAAAAATAAGTGGCCCTTACTGAGGATAGATACCCTGCTAGATCAGTTGCAAGGAGCTAAAGCCTTCTCCACGATTGACCCATAGCAAGGGTACTATCAGCTTTGGATAGACAAGGCTGATTGTGCCAAAATAGCATTTGTGACGCCCTTAGGCTTATATGAGTTCAAGGTGCTTCCTTTTGGACTTGCAAACGCCCCAGCAATCTTCCCGCAGATGATGCACCATATCTTTGGTGATCAAATTGGCAAACACATTCCGGTGTATCTAGACAACATCTTCAAGGCAACCAAGTTGGTGTTTAGCCAATCTGCAGAAGAGCATTTGCAACACCTCAAATAGATGTTAAAAGTACTACAACAACAGAAGTTGTACTGCCGACTACATGAATGCCAATTCAACAAGGAGGAAATCTCCTACTTGGGACATATCGTGTCTCAAGAAGGCATTCGACCAGACCCGGAAGGGATTGAAAACGTATAGAACTGGCTTATACCGAAGTGCATAAAGCACGTCTAGCAGTTCCTTGGGCTAGCAAATTATTTTCGAAAGTTTATTCAGGGCTATTCGAAAATGGCAACTCCCTTAACAGGCTTGACCAAGCAGAGTGGCAAGTGGGAGTGGACGGCCAAGTGCCAGACAAACTTTGAGCATATAAAGGAATGCTTGACAATGGCTCCTCTGCTCAGAATGCCAGATCTCAATAGACCCTTCGAGGTCATTGCGGACACATCCCAAACGACTGTGGGAGCAATCCTCATGCAAGACAATCATCCAGTCTGTTATGCCAACAGGAAGTTCCTCCCTGCAAAGCTAAACTATAGCGTAATAGACCAGGAAGCATTAGCTTCCGTACATACCGTCCAGTTGTGGCGATGTTACCTGGAGGGTACACGTTTCAAACTGGTTATAGATCATTGCCCTTTGACTTATCTTAAGTCTTAGCCACAACTCACCAGGCGGCAGGCCAGATGGTCAGAAATCTTGCAATAGTTTGACTTTGACTGGGAATACCGCCCAGGGCAAAAGAATGTGGTTGATCCACTTTCTCGCATTCCTCTGACACCTGGTGAACAGGAAGCCAGGAGGAAAAGTCAATTGGTTATATGTGGCTTAAGGGCAATGCACAAGCGGGGTAATGACCAAAGGTCAGAAAGGATGGTAGAGGCAGAAGATCTGGCCTCCAAGATCAGTCAGGCTTACAGCCATGATCCTGTGTACAAACGACTTATGGTTTGCGAGGCAAGCAGGTATATATACCAGCCAATCTGAGGACTGAGATCTGCCAGTTGGCCCATGACCATCTAAGTGCAGGGCACTTTGGTCAAGCCAAAACCCTGGACTTGGTTCAACGGTATTACTGGTGGCTAGGAATGCGACGAGAGATACAACTCTATGTTGATACTTTCCTGGTTTGTCAACAGGCTAAGTATTCTCGTTAAAAGACCTCAGGCTTGTTACAACCATTGGGCATTCCTGAGGAGCCATGGACTGAATTGTCTATGAACTTCATTACTCAACTGCCAAAAACTAAGGGAGGTCATGATGCCATCGTCATGTTCATTGATAGGCTGACCAAAATGATGCGCCTCGCAGCCACTACAACCGAAGTCTCCGCAGAAGGAGTGGCAGACTTATTGGTGCAAAAAATGATAAGGCACCACGGTCTCCCCTTTACAATAGTGTCTGACAGAGATGTTTAGTTCACTTCTAGGTTTTACCGGTACCTGGCAGAGAGGTGGAAAGCACAGCTCAACATAAGCACTACGTACCATCCACAGATGGATGGCCAGACCGAAGTCATGAATCGGATTCTGAAGTATTACTTATGTAGCTATACGTATTCTAATCAAGACGTGTGGGATGAACTGTTAGCCGTGGCTGAGTTTGCAATGAACAACTTGAAAAATAGTTCAACCCAAGAGACCCCATTCTATTTGAACTATGGTCAACACCCAAGGAGTCCCTTAGATCTTGGGGTGCAAATTCGGAAGCCCTTAAAAGGCTATGACAATCCGAATGCCCGTGGCTTGGCAGTGGCCATTGATAAGGTGCAACAACCTTATTTGAGGCGAAATGGTACACCCCTTGTGGAGAGATTACCAGCAGTGACGCAATTTGATCACCGTGTCCCAACAGCACTGAAAGAGGCCAGGGAGTGCTTAGAGAAAGCACGATCTAAGCAGTCAAAGCATGCTACCGCCATCGGAGGGATGTGTTGTATGATAAAGAAGATGACGTCCTCCTTTTGACATAGCATATTACCCTCAAGCACCCTGGGACTCGAAAACTATTACTGAGGTGGATTGGGCCCTTCACCATCCTCGACCGGATAGGTTCTGTCGCATATCGACTTGAACTTTTGGACAACATGAGTAAGATACACCCGGTTTTCCATGTATCAAAATATATAAGGCTAGTGGTAGAGTACAGCCACCCCCAGTTTTTATCTAGATCGAAGAAGAATTGGAGTATAAAGTTGAATATATTCTTGACAAAAGAGTCAAAAAACGTAGCCAATGACAGGACTATATTGAGTACCTTGTCAAGTGGCTAGGTTATGGACATGAACATAACAGTTGGGAGTCAGCACAAGTGGTTGCAAATGCACAGGAATTAGTTCAAGCATTTGAAAATAGCAGAACTCCTATGACATATGTGCAAATTGGTTGCAATACACACAGTAAGAGACGTACACACTGACATGAGCAAGTCTGTGTTGTAGAGGTGGCCACTCAAGGGTGCCATCCGGTCCGTTAAATCCGGTTCATTAATTTTTATCAGCTGTCCGTTAAATTTCGTTAAAGAAAAAAGGAGAAAAACTCAGAAAAAACAAAAAAATCCAAAAAAATCAAAAAAAACCCAAAAAATCACAACAACTGCGGCTAGTTGAAAATCTAGTATGCATAGGTTAAAATAAAATATAAACATACTCTCTAATAGCAAATTCCATAAACTATAAGTATGAAAAAACCCCAAAAATCCCCAAAAAATCCAAAAATCCGCTAATTTTTAGTTAATTTTTGTCTTTTTTCGTTATTTTCCGTTAATTAACGGAAAATTAACGGAAATTAACCTCTGTCCGCTATTAACGGATCCGGGTGGCCACCTCTACTGTGTTGCTGTGGCAGGCAATGTTCCGCTGGGCCCAAAAAAACACTGCATACCGAGGTGCCGGGTCCCACTTGCAATTTGGACATATGAATGCAATGCCCATTACGATTATGAGTGGAGAGAGATTCCAGAGTGACAGCCCACAGGTGATGACACTGGGGCGTGGATGCGGTCGAGGGCGCCAACCCAGCTATGCCCCACGAGGACGAGGTCGCTCGTGGATGGCTGGAGGTGGACGCCGTGGGGAACGTACAGGGTGATCCCTATGCATCATCGACATTTTTTAGACTTAGGCAGACCGAGAGGTCATAGTCAGGCTGATAGTTCATTGTATCATATGTACATTAGAATGACAGTGAACTTTCCAGCTGGTATGCTGAAGGAAGAGTTTTAATAAGGGTTGTCAACAGGAATATTGTCTATGTAAGAACCACTCTTTTCCTCTTCAATATACATGTGTCCCTGTAATGTGAGTGATTGGGCATGTAGCAAGATGCACAGCCAGTTTCCCCTACAGCAGGCCTACCGGCCATGCATGTGTCTACTCCCATATCACCGCACTGGGACGGGGACGTCCCACCTCCCTGAGGGGGACGAATGTTACGCACACTGGCCTGATGTGGGGGACGCCCTACTAATGGCCCCTTGGTGTGGGGGACACCCTGCCCAAGATATGGTGACGCATTCCCCACCAACTTATATAATACTAATAGATACAGGAGTAGGATGGGGTGGTCCTGCCTAGGTCCCCGTAAGGACCTAGGTACCCGGCGAGGGAGGTCCGTGGCTCAAAGAGGGCAGGAGCCCCACACCAACAATCCTCACGTACCAGGGGGTAACCCCAGTACCGGTGGTCACCTTACCCACCCCCGGTGTAGCAGGGCATTAAGACTACACTAAGGTGACCGTAACCCTATTGGGGCCGGTCACTTTAGGGTCGCCCTTGTAAACTATATTGGGGGGTTATACAACATAAATTGTACCCCTATGTACTGATACAGCGGTACACATGGCCCCCACTTCCGGGGAGTGGACACTCTCCCAGTCACTCCCAGCCAGAGGTGGCCCCCTCTGTCCATCCACAATAAAATTTGGTTGGCTCCGTTAAAATTCCGTACAGTCAATAGAATCCATGAGCGGGCCACAGAGAGAAAAATTGTCTAACAGAAACGGGCAGGGCCATGCTGACGTCAGCATAGATGGTTACAGAGATCCACACAACCTTCCAGAATGGAACCACGTATTATAGAATCCGCACCATAGCCCACAGGCAACAGGCCCCCCATAACGGAACCACTGACCGGACCACAGAAGTCGATAGAATTCCATCAACGTTCACGGAGCAACACAGGCCTTTCAAACACGTTGAGCCCAAGTACAGAAATTCCATATGCATGGCGGACGTGGGGTGCGATTGCCTACATCTTTGACAGATTCGGCAGTACACACTGCTCGCCCCCGTGGCACATCTATGTGGCCCTTCAAATTGTTGTTGTCCGTCACGCAAGCAGAATGTACGCCCAAAGCATTCCCAAGCCCAATACATTCGATTGGCTTGCATGTGATGCGATGCCCCTGGGGTATGTGAAATGTTGCGTCGGGGCCACCTGCCGCCAATTGCCCCCGTGGCGTCAGTACCCTCAGATAAGTGGTGATGGTGGGGTGGGGCGCGGGGTTGTTGTTCTGCTTGGCTGGAGTACCGGCCGCGGCTTGGCCGGGAAAAAGCCATTGTTGCTGAGCTCGTGGTGTGCATGGGTGGTTGTTGCTTCTCTGAGATCGTGTCAGGTTGGGGCGGGGGGTTGTTGTTCTGCTCGGCTGGAGTACCGGCTGCGGCTTGACCAGGAAAAAGCCACTATTGTTGGGCTCGTGGTGTGCATGGGCGGTGGTTGCTTCTCCGAGATCGTGTCGGGGTGGCGCCGGGGAATTGCTATTTTGCTCCGTTGGAGTACCAGCCATAGCTTGGCCGGGAAAAAGCCAGTGTTGTTGGGGCTCACAGTGTCCATGGGCAATTGTTGCTTATCCAAAATCATGTTGGGGTGGGGCGGGGGATAGAGGTGGCCACACTCGGGTGCCGTCCGGTCCGTTAAGTCTGGTCCGTAAAACTGAGTGTGATATTCGTCCGGTAATATCCGGTTCGCTATTTGCCGTACTGCCATCCGCAGAGTCCGGCTCTCACTTTTTCTTCACCGTTATTTGCCGTTAAATTAACGGATGATGTGTGCGGCGTCCGGTCCGCAACAAAATATCCGTTGATTAATAATTTTGGTTCGTTATTACCCATAGGTACTTGCTTTCCAGCCACAGCAAGGTCGAGGCGAAGTTGCCAAGGAGTTTCCATTTTGCAGCAACTCGAATTATGATGGGTTGCTGCGGCGGTACTCCACAGTTTCCACGCCAGGGCAGCGAGTGTAAAGCCCATCCACCAATTGCAGTTAGCGATTGGACACATTTCTCACAGAAAATCTCTTCTATCTATATGATACCCTAGGTTCATCCACCATTCCAACATAGTACGTCGAAGTTCAACAGTTCAACATACATGAAAACGGGCAACGAATAGTACGAGTCGTGATTTGTTATCTTCCATCTCTGCCTATTGCACCCTCGATGCGGCGGTACTCCAGAAGTTTCCATGCCAGGGCAGCGACTATAAAGTCTATCCACCAATCGTAGTACTTGTTGGGACGTATTTCTTGAATAAAATTTTCTTCTATCTATATGATACCCAAAGTTCATCCACCACTCCAACATAGTGTGTTCAAGGTGTGCACTTCAACATAGGACAATGGAATATTACAAGTCATGATATCTTATCTTTTATCTCTATGGTACCGCACCCTCGCTGCGGCGGTACTCCACAGTTTCCACGCCGGGGCAACGAGGGTGGTCACCGGTGGTGATCCAAACTTTGGAATCCAAGTCACTACTTCCCTCCCTTCCCTCCCTTCCCCCCTTCTTGTGTCGATGCGCTAGCTTCTGCTACGACCATCCACTCTCTGCCATCTGCCACCCTAGCAAGCTCAAATGATCCACGTTCTCGGGCCTGAGCACCATGCGCTTGGCCGTCACAATTAGACCAGCCTTCGAAAATGAGCGTTCACTACTGGCGCTGGAGGCCTGCAACACAACCAAAAATACTCAATACTTCTCAGCCTGTGAACTTCATAAGGGCTCTGTGGCATATATGCACAGCTAGTTGGCATCACAATAAAACCAAACTTGGAAAATGAGCATTCACTGCTGGCATTGGAAACCTGCAACACAACCAAAGGTATTCAGTTCTTTCCTTCTTTTCAACTCCATATTTCACATAAGGGCACTTTGGTATATATGCACAGCCAGTTGTACTCACCCACTCACCTATGTTGCTAATATTCGACGTGCAAGCATGGCCACCAAGGGGAAGCTGGTGTGATTCTCACACCACCAGTCCCCAGCACTCCATTTTTTTTTGATATTCACATGCTGGTGTCCATTTCAAATCAAACCGCCTTTCGACTTCGGCCTCCACTGGGTCCATGTGCAGTGGGGACCATGGGGCCCGTCTTCTCTGTCTTGCTCGTTGGAAACGTAGTGGTCCCTTAGGTGGGGGTGATGCCGCGTCTAGCCAACTCTGCTGCACAGCCTGTGCTGCATCCTCTTCGGATGATGAGCCCGAGGAATGGACTTCGGGCGCCTTCACCATGTGCCTCAACTGCAGAAGTCATATGCGCGCTGTTAGTTACACAAGCAAGATATAACAGCAGGCACCCCATGCAGCCAAGTGATCCCAGGAGACGGCCGTTTAAGGCGAAATACACAACAGGCACAGTCGTGCATGCAAAGGCACAAAGGACACTTGGTACTGGCCAAAACTATCCACAGTTGGATGCACACATTTACAAAGGCAAAGGCCACAAATCAGAACTAAACTCACCAATGCCATCATCTCTTTCTTGAACATCGCTTGGAACTTTGCCAGGGTGTCATATTCTTCCACCAAATTTGGCCAATCATCAGCGTTGTTCCAGATCCTCCTCATCCAGTGCAATGTATTCCTACTTCCGTCCACAACCGCCGCTAGTGCCCAGTTGTATATTAGGTTGACATTATCACAATCCGCACACAGTTTTCTTGTGAACTCAGAGGTGAATTCAAGCAACACAGGTTTTGCATGTGCATCGGTGTCACTGACATACAGCCGGTCGTATAGCAACTTCAAAACATTATAGAGGACATCCGATATGGTAATATACTCGTCCCCCTCACATCGCTCAGACAACTCCCTTATGGACTCCAAGACTGGCAGCACTTGTTTGAAAATGCACCACCCAGCTGCTGGTATAATGATCCTAGGAATTCTCGCGTTTGCTGTATACTCGCGGATGCTTCTCTCCAACAGAACCGCCCTCTTAATCAAAAATACATGTTGTTCCACCTCATCGGGCACCAAGTCCCCAAACGCAATATTTGCTTTGGACAAGCCTGCTCCATTTCATTGTCGGGAACCATCAGATCTACATCAGGATCATCGGCCAACTCAGCAACATCATCCTCTTCCCTTACACCTGAGTAATCCTCCTCCTCATCATCTGATGATACATCGCCGGCCACTTCCTCCTTTAGCATCTTCCTTTGCACGCGGTGGAAAACCTTCCAAGCAAGGGGCGATTTGTGAAAATGACTTGCCAATTCGCGAAGCGGTCCGACGAGCTGCTGAAACTCTTTCACATTTTGGAAAGCGGCCTTGACTGCGGTATTTAACAGATGGCAAATGCACGGGTTCCAATCAAAAATCTCCTTTTTCTTGGCTGCTGAAATCATATTGGAGGCGCAGTCCGTGGTGAGAGCCACACGATCGCACGGCGACTCGTCCTGAAACGCATGCACAGGGTCCGCTTCCATCTCCGACTCCGTCATGACTTGGTCACGCGGAACTACAGGGTGCAGGCCATACTTCAATCGGATCTTGAGCAAGGCACGGCTTATCGCGTCTGCAGTGTGGCTCCCAGGGAAGCTGGTAGGCCCTGTCACCACTAACGTACTGTGCTTTAAAAGACGGGGGTTACCTTTTGCACGTGATATATGTCATACTATACTGGCCGATACAGGCCAGTACTGATGGCTATCATGCCGTGGCAACACAACATCCACGATTCATGTTCAATAAGGCGTGATTCCCAGCCAGTGAAGGCCGGTACTAGTGCAGCGAGTGCACATGACACGGTTGGCAAAGCACACAAGAGTGGTAATTAATCACGGCATGCATGCAAACAGTAAAGAATTGATATCCATGACATGTCAGATAGTATTGGCCGATGGCAGGCCAGTACTGATGGCTATCGTGCCATGGCAACACAGCATCCACGATTCATATCTAGTGAGACGCGATTCCCGGCCAGTGAAGGCCGGTACTAGTGCAGCGAGTGCACATAACACGGTTGGCAAAGCACACACGAGTGGCCATTAATCATGGCACGGATACAAACAGTAAACAATTGATAACCACAAATATTGAAAATATCATAGGAC
Source organism: Ostreobium quekettii (assembly GCA_905146915.1). Classification (NCBI taxonomy): domain Eukaryota; kingdom Viridiplantae; phylum Chlorophyta; class Ulvophyceae; order Bryopsidales; family Ostreobiaceae; genus Ostreobium; species Ostreobium quekettii. Next base: position 10,480 of record CAJHUC010000272.1, read on the forward strand.
ACAGAATATGCCATCCAAACTTACCCAATATGCGTTTCTTCAGGCTCCAATCGGCGTCCACCTAATGCAATGTCACTGTTGTATACGGGTCCGTGCACCTGCTTGTCCAAATGTCCGCTGTCATGGCAACTCTGGACTCGTCTCGGATTTGGGACACCTCTTCCCTTATTTCCCGCTTGATCTCATTGGC
>CAJHUC010000273.1:0-24386 GCA_905146915.1 Ostreobium quekettii
ATGTACATGAGCCCTTATGGCAGAAGAGGCTTCAAGATTCGCTGCAATATGGTAGCGACCTGCTGACAATGAGCCGCTGGTGCAGCGTTGCAGGGATGCTTATTACAACGCTACCATCTGCGCTCAAGATTCAAACATCGATGTAGCTGGGTACCTAGTGAGAATTCTGCTGCTGGACGTATTGTTAAGCTTGAGATTGAGTTTCTGCCTGAAGTGCACCCCCGTGAGGCACAGGGGGCCTCCCTAAAGGCAGTTAAGTTCGGATCCAGAACTGCAGAGGGATTGTGCAAGTGGGTAGGTGGGGTGCAGCTCACAATCATACAGGCATATCTCACATATTCAAAAGGACCCTAGATGGGAACAGGGAGAGTGGGTGAAGGAGAGCAAATACTTTGCAAAAGGCAAAGGTTAACATTGCGAATTGGTATGTTAGGGCTTTATTTATGTTGAGAATGAATTGTGTGGTGATTGCAGCTTTTGGAGCGTGTTGCAATCAGCATCCCTGCCCATCTGTAATGCAACAAATGCTCAATGGCATGGCAATAGCAACATGACACATGCTGGCCAATTCGATAAAGGAGCACAAAGGGTGATTGCACGTCACAGCATTGTAGATACGCTATACCAGAAGATGCATTGGAAGATACATTGCATTAACTACACTTTGGGCCAGCAGTGTTGGCCAGATATTTACATGCAGTTTGATCGGGAATACCAACTTGGGAGAGGGCAGGAGCTCTGCACAGTGAGGCCGTCAAGAGAAATACCAAAAAATGGAACAAAAGAGCACATGGCTCCAAATTTGGCTCCTGCTGTGTCGATGTTGAAGAACATTGAAAGAACCTCCGCAAGCAAAACGATGCCCAAGCTTGATAGGTTGGCAGCAATATTGGTGCCTCCCCTCAACTAAGTTGTGGTAGCTCTTCCCAAATGCAAGGTATGGTTTCAAACTTATGACCTTTACAAGCCAACGTTTGTCTGCTCCCCAACCCCCTTGTGCTTTCAATGCCTGACAATATTTTACAAAATACACCCAACGGAATTGCAAGGCATGGAGTGGATGTCTAAACCATAAGGGCTCTCATGGCCTAAAAGATATACAAGAAAATATGTTTTGCAACAGAACTTCTGCCAGATTGACCAAAAATATTGGTAGGCAAGCAAGCGCAGGTGTGCTAGTAGTTTGGCGCGTTTTTGTGATCCAAAGGGCACTAAAATGGAGCATGATGAGGATGGGGTTAAAAGGTAGTGGGTGGATGGGGGTAGAATGCGAGATATTTTCAACCGCAATCCACCTATTACGGGCTGCAATACTTTGTGCTAGGCTTGCTTAGCATATCTAGATTTAGCATGGCCACAAATAAAACCATTCTGTGCTACCAAAATTTAATTCTTTTGAGTAATGAGAGTCTTGTTGATGCTAAGTGGAGTTCAGACATGTACAACACTACACTACATAGGGCTAGCCAGCCAGAAAGCTATAAATTTAATGCATAACCTAGTTTACAACCCCTCATTAAGGTCATGGCCATTTAAGAGCAGGGCGGTGTTATTTACTTGTTATTTTTTATATCAACATATAAGTTCTGGATTGGGCCGGGCTACACCAGACAGGCCCCACTCGCCCTTAGCTAGGAGCAAGCCACGCCATGCACTCCTACTACAAAAGCGGCAAAATTATTGGGGTTGGGTGGGTAAGAGGGGGGGCCCACAAGCGGCGGGTGTGCCTCCCCTGCGCAGTTCATTACTTCTGTGGGTGTAATCACGGCTGACCTGGTAAGTGCCATGGGCACCAAAACCGCTGCCTATGGGGAGTAGCCTGGTCAGCAACTTCCAAGCACACCATGCATGAGTCTAAGCTTAAGGCTCTAGTATAGAACGTAACATATGACGGACTAAGCCGTCGGTGCCAAAAGCCTATTGCCAGGTATACATCCTATGATAAGTGCAAACCAATACCCCACTGCCCATCCTTGACAAATGCTCAACTGCCTATCTACCTTCATGGCATGCGAACTAAGTAGCATGCCATATGGCAAGTAGCATAGTTTTTGGTTTGGATATGAGTGATGCGCCCGCCGAGGTGCCCGATGAGGCCCACAGGGGGCCCCTCCGCTGGATTACCGATGGGCTTTGCCAGGGCACTTGTTTCTTTCGGTTTGCAACATAGGCCTAGGTTGTAGGGATGGCCGGGCATAGTGTGGCCGTGTGCGTAGTGGGTGCGTGGCACCATGTGGCCTGTAGGACCCACAATATGGGTGCAACCATTGGGTAGTGCGAATGAGCGAGAGAACAAGTTACATTCTGATAGATGGCCGGTCACCCTTTTGGGCTGGCCACTACCCCGACCATATAGCAGTGCAGGGAATGTAACAATACAATGTACTACAATATAACCTTATCTCCCAATACGGTCGCAGAAGAGGTGTTAAGTACTAGATATTCCAATAATCTTATCTCCTCTACCACTTACTGAATTGGATGGTTCCAAAACTTATAAATAGCTATTAATATCTAGTTTAAGATGAGACAATTAATCAAGTACATTCCACAATTGGTGGGTGGTAATGGGGCGCTCGTTCCCTTGGATATGTGGTGGACCTAGATGCACAGGGGATCCTTTCCCGGGGCCTGCTGTATGCAGCGAGTGGTGGTGCAACCAGGCGATGGCTCGCTGGTCCCGGAGAGACCAAGCAGTGGGCCAGAATCGATTACACGGGTGACTTGCATGCACCTGTTTTAAGACCCGCATGCGCGCGAGGCTTGATCGTGGGTCCCTCGCCGTTACATCAAGACAAGATAATGCACAACAATATGTAATGTGTTGTAATGCTTTATGTGCACGTGTCCCCGCCCACCATTCACCTAAATCAAGCTTGTGTAATCCCCGATGCTTCGACCGACTGGTCCAAATCCCGGGCTAAAGTACAAAAACTTCAAATGGCCATAACTTAGCCGTTTCTACACGGAATCAGACGTTTCAAAAGGCTATCAGTATCAAGAGCTTCGAAATAAGCCGATTTTACGGTATTCCACCTTTTTGACCAATCCTAGCTTCAGAAATATCATTTTTAGCCTACCCCCAAGTAAAATCACCACACCCATCCACCCATCACCATGTGGCAGCCAGCCAGGCCTCCTCACCAACTAAGAAGAGGACCTGCGAGGCCAACTGAGCATCCCTTTCAAGGGACTCAGGCCCTGTGTGTGACTAGTGTGAGAAATTCGGTCGGTGCGTTTCTGGCCGTTTCATTTCTTGGAATCTACCCCGCTCGACTAAATACAAGTCGATTTTTCACTGGTGCCCTCCGGAGATGTCCGACCATGACGAGGCCATGATCTTTGCAATATACTGATAGCAACATGTTGAACGGCCGGGAGCTACGTGGTACACGTTGTGACATGGCTGCTTGGGGTTAGGCTAAAATTGATATTTCTGAAGCGGCGGTTGGTCAAAAAAGTGCAAATACGGCAAAATCAGCTTATTCAGGAGCTCCTGATGCCAATAGCGACTTGAAACGTCCAATTCCGTGTAGAAACGGCAAAGTTATGGCCAGTTGAAGTTGCAATACTTTAGCATGGGATTCGGACCGGTAGATGGAAGCATAGGGGATTATGTGGAGCTGATTTAGGTGAATGGTGGACGGTGACAATGTGCCTGGACGCGCACTTGTCTTGTCTTGTCATGATGTGACCGCGATGGACCCGCGATCGGGCATCGCGCATGCGATATGTGCGCACGCATGCAGTGAATCGTTGTAACATCTTTGGCCCACTCTCTGGCCTCCCGCGAGCCAGCGAACCACCACACCGCTGCGCCGCCACCTCTCGCCGACAGCAGGCCCCGGGGATCGATCCCCGTCGAGCATTGGGCCCACCGCGCGACCAAGGAAACGACTGCCCCGGATACGCCCACCATCCGAGGTGGAGAGCGCCGGCTGACCTCCAACAGCCGAGCCGCAGGGCAGGGCGACCCCCACGACTCCGGAAACCAGTGGTTGCCGACGGGGCCGCAACAAATTGGTTTCGGAGCGCGAAGCCCGGAGCCCGGAGCTGAGCGAGAGGCGAAGCAACCCAGAGTGACCACGCGGCCTGACAGGGCTGCGGATTCCAGAAGCCTCCAACACCCCAGGCAGCGGTCAACACCTCCGCGGGTGCTGAATCGCCTTGCTGTGTGCCTGCGGGAGGTTGTTTTGCGAGCCTAAGGAGCTTTCAGTTGGGCGATTGGTGTTCAGGGATGGACGGCGCTGGGCGATCGCCAGATCCGCGGATTCAGCTGCGGATTCAGTGCATGCCCCAGGCGCACTTCGTATAGCCGAACACGTGAAGGCCAGCACCCCTCAGTTGGAAGATTCCTTCAACCTCAGGTGCCACCCGCTGTAGAATAGGGGTGAAGGTCCCGCTCTAGAAGTAGGGGACATCTGCTGCTTCACCTTATTTTGCAGGTACTGCAGGCGGGTCACCACCTGACCGCTCTGCACCAAGATTGGGGGCCTGATTAGGGGAAGGGGGAGGAGATTGAGCACGGCAGTAGGCAGGCCCAGTTGGGTCCAGAGTGCTACCTCCTAGTGGAGGCATCTCCCCTGGAACCGGTCAGAGGGTGAGGCCATTGCCCACCTGAGGTAGACAGGCCAGTCACCCCTTCGGAACCTTGGGTGGCTGAGTCTTCAAATATTAGACAGGCTGGGGGTGCCATAGGCCAACCCAGACCTCTTACAGCGGTCTCGTCCCAGGCAAGGGACACCTTCTTAGGTTGTTCGGCTGAAGTTGGGACTAAGTTTTCATTAGTAGCCACAGACGCACCCTCTGGAAAGTTACCAGGTGGACCGAGAGGTCACCCTGCAGAGTACTGGGGGTAACTGTGTGTGAAAGTGATTACTGAAAACCAGTAGAAGCAGGATAACTTAAGTTGGGAGGTAAAGGCTGCTTGGCTACTTGGGGATAGGATTCAGTGGACTTTCAGTAGCCCGAGATCAGGTCTACTCCGATTGACTTCGTTTCAGTACAGTTGATCATCGGATCAGTGTCGTGGGTGGGATCATGGCAGATCGTGATATGATGGAGCTGCAGGGCCATGATGGTGTGGAGGAGATTGACGGGACAGTGGAGACAGTCGCCGGAGCTGGACGTGTAGGAGTTATTGCTGCGTCATATGAGGCGCGGCAACAGAGGATTCAGATTGCCGGGACAGAGCCGGGGGCAGTGGTTTTGGGAAACCCAGAGGGTGCCCTGGTCTCCAGGACCAAAGCTGCACAGGGGATGCAGAACTTGGAGCAGCGAGCTGCACAGGCGATTGCAGGGACTGCCGCCCAGACAGCACATGCCATGAATGTGCTGGCTGATCAGACGGCATCAGCAGTGCAGCATACTGCCCAGACATCTCAGAGGGCAGTTTCACATTTGGAGGGTCAGACCAGGGAGGCGTTTGGGCGGACTGAGACCGCTATGTCGTCAATGCATCGAAATGTCTCCAGCAATGCTGAGCGCCTTTCAGAGCTGGAGAATGCATTGGCACATGAGAGGCAGAGGAATTTGGATACTGAACAAAGGCTGAGGAGGGAACAGGATGCGACTGTCGAGCGGCTTACTCGACAGCTTCATGACGCTCTGTCCAGGATCGATCAGTTGTCCGCGGACCTGGCCATAGAGCGGTCGCAAAAAGATTCTCAGCCCCGCCAGCAAACTCTGCCTGGACCCCCAGAGCCACCAGCAGCAGTTACATACAGCAGACCTCCGCATTTGCAGCAGGAGGTGGAGATTGTTGCTGATGCTGGCGATCAGACGATGCCACCTGCACAGACCAGCCATGCTGCCCGTCCAGGACGACAGAGGTCCAGATCACACAGGTCGCGGCATGCACGTTCGCCCAGTTCTGACACGACATCATCGAGCGAGTCATCGGGGAGATGCACTCGCAAGGGGGCTGGAATTTTTGACGTCCAAATAAAACCAAAGGACCCTCCAACATTTTCGGGCAGGACATCTGAAGACCCGGAGGTGTGGCTGGGTCAGGTGTCGAATTTTTTTCGTCTGGTCGGAGGATCGCCTGGGAAGCAAGTTGCATATGCTTCCACTCTGCTCCAGGGAACTGCACAGACCTGGTGGCAGAGAAAGCTGAAGGCGTGGGAGGACCCCAAAGACATGCAGACCTTTGGAGAGCAGCTGATCAGCCGGTTTCCAAAACACAAACAAGGCTGATTCTGCAATGGCTGCATTGATGAACATCAAGCAGAGGAAAGAGGAGTCCACACATGATTTCATCTGTAGGTTCGAGGCTGAGTTGGATAAGGTGGACACCTACGATGAATCATGGGTGTTGAAGATGTTCATCTGGGGCCTTCCCCAGGACCAGGCGGTACTTGTCTCACAGGGAAAGCCTAAGAGGTTGAGCCAGGCTTTCCAGCTGGCCAGGGACGCTGCATTGGCTGCCCAGATGTCGAGACGCCCAGGATCAAGTGGACGTGCTGAGGGCAGCAGTGGACAGAAGGGCCATGGACGAGGCCAAGGCAGGCAGCCAGGACAGCAAAGTGGACAAGGATCGACACCAGCTCCAAATGTTGTGTACTATCAGGCTCAAAATAAAAATGTGCAACAAGGGGGTAATCGCGGAAGGGGGCAGGCTGTGAAGCCACCCGTCCCTCCACAGGCTCCAGTTGTGGTACGCCAGCCTGTACCACAGCAGCCTAGCGGATCTGGACAGAGGGGACGGGGCAGAGGCAACCAGAGGAAGCCCCGGGTAGCAGCTGTAGCTGCCCATGACGATCAGGGGATGGCTGGTCAGCAGGACCAGGTGGCTGCACAACATGCAGCCGGGCATGGAACCGATGCTTCTCTGCATCAGGGGCAGGGAAACTGACTGGCCCCTACTCTGGCCAGTCAGGAGTTCATCGGGGGTAACAGGAACAGGTTATCCAAAGAACCTGTATCCTTGAAAACAGAAAACTCAGCATCGCTCAGAGAAGACGTCAGAGGAGAAAGTGGCAGTGGAGAAAGCGGCTGGAAAGACGTCGGTACCGACGCGCACAGCGAACTGAGCAAAAATAGGTTTCAGGTGATGACACCAGGGAGACAACTTTAATGTCTCAAGCCCAGCAGGGAGAGACCCCTACGGTGTCAGCTCAGAGGATAGAAACCGCTCCAGGTGCTGATGCTGTGGGACAGCCAGCCCCAGGCACTGGAGTTCAGGACCACGTGCTGCTGGTGTTGAACGCCGTGGTGAACGGGACAAGTGTCCCTGCGTTGATTGACAGTGGAGCGAGCAGGTCTTTCATCAGTGACCGGCTTCACTGCCGACCAGCTTTACAGTTTGTGGGAGCATATTCTGCCTTGGAGTTGGCAAACGGGGAAACCATAGTTTCCACCGGAATAGCCCCACGAGTGTTGGTATGTATCGGGAGTGTACCCTGTCGACTATCATTGACTGCAGTACCGATGATGGAAGGGGTTCAGCTGATTTTGGGCAAAGATTGGTTGGACATCATGAACCCACTGGTGGATTGGCGGTCAAACACAGTGTACCTTAGAAATGGCTCACAGCTGGAGCCTATCAAGGGCATTCGTGAAACATCTGGTAAGCACTGCCAGATTGTCGACAAGGGATTGAACGGTCTCCAGCACTATTTCAGAGACCTCAAGAGGGGATTAGAGACTCCTACTGCAGACTTGGGGAGCAAGTTGGCTGCATTCTGTTCTCCAAAATTTTGGGAATATGATTCTTCGGCAAAGCAGTGGGCCACTCAGCAGCCAGTGCTGAGTAATGTATCATCGCCGGGGACGGCCGATGTTCCCCAGGGGGGGAGTACAACCCCACAAAATTTTTCTCCAGAGGAACCTCACAAACCTCAGGGTTCCCCAAGGTGCAGGACTACAAGGGCAAAGAAAGTGGCTGGGCGATGTGTCAGGCAGCCTGTCAGGAAAAAGTTGGACTTCATCTCGATGAGACAGGCAGCCAAGAGAGCAAACAAAACCGACCAGCCTATGTACTTGTGCGTCCTGAAGGCCACAGACTTCCCAAGTAAAGATAGCAAAAGGCCAAAGTCCAAGGCTGGTGCAGCCAAAGGCATGACTGAGGGCGAAAGGCGGAGATTATCAAAGGAAACAGGCCCAGTGACGGAAGAGGTACCGATTGAGGATGTTATTCAGAAAAAGGTCAGTGAGGCAGATGAGGCTGTCCGGGAACAGCTGCAGCAAACACTTGAGGAGTTCAAGGACGTGTTCCCAGACAAGCTGCCTTACGGTCCACCACCAAAGAGGATTGTTGATCATGAGATTGACACGCTGCCAGGAGAGGCACCGCCGCACAAAAGCCCATATAGGCTGAGTACGGCTGAGTTGGATGAACTGCGGTGGCAAATCGACACATTGTTGGAACAGGGGTGGATCAGACCGAGTTCTAGCCCATATGGTGCACCCATCCTTTTCATACCCAAAAAGGATGGCAAGTGGAGGATGTGCATCGACTACAGGGCTTTAAACAAAATAACCGTCAAGAATCGGTACCCACTGCCAAAAGTGGAGGAATTGTTGGATCGACTGCACGGGGCTAAATACTTCACGAAGATTGATCTCTCCTCAGGTTACCATCAGATCCGAGTGAGAGAATCAGATGTACACAAGACAGCTTTCGTGAGTCGATATGGCAGTTTTGAATATCTTGTTATACCATTCGGGTTGTGCAACGCACCAGCGACCTTCCAGAGGATTATGAATACGATTTTGAGGGAAGGCTTGGACCAGTTCGTGCTAGTGTTCCTTGATGATATCTTGATCTACAGCCGGACAAAGGAGGAACACATAAAGCACATCAGGGAAGTTCTGACCCGCCTACGGTCGGAGAAGTTGTTTGGAAGATTAAAGAAGTGTGACTTCTTCAGAACTGAGGTGGAATACTTGGGCTTTGACGTGGGGGCTGAGGGGATCAAGCCTTCATTGTCCAAGGTTCAAGCAATTTTGAATTGGCCAACACCAGAGAATGTTACCGACGTCCGTTCATTTCTGGGGCTGTGCAGTTTTTATCGCAAGTTCATACGGTGGTTCAGCGAGCTGGCAGCGCCCATGACGGACTTGACGAAGAAGGACAGGGCTTTCGTTTGGAGTGACGAAGCAGAAAAATCATTCAATCGTTTGAAGACAGCCATGGTGACTGCACCAGTTCTGCAGTTACCGGACTTCGACCGGGAGTTTGTGGTTACCACAGATGCATCAGGCGTTTCAGTGGGTGGTATACTACAGCAGGACTTTGGCAACGGGCTGCAACCCGTTTGCTATGAGAGTAGGAAGCTCAACCCGGCCGAGACCCGGTATAGTGCATACGAGCGAGAACTACTGGGCATCACTTGGGCTGTTGGGAAATGGCGGCATTACTTGGCCAGCCGCCACTTCGTTATCCAGACAGATCATGACTCACTGAAAAACCTGCCCAACCAGCCTGCAGTGAACAGGAGGGTTTGGAAATGGGTGCAGGTTCTGCAGGGCTACGACTGCGATATTGTCCACATACCAGGAAAGGACAACCCTGCAGATTTTCTGACGCGCAGGAGTATTCAGGAGTTGAGGTGCATGGCAGATGTGCGTGCAGAAGAGGAGTCATTGGTCCAGCGTCTTCGTCTTCATGAGGGTGACAGTGGGGAAAACGATATTCAGAAGAAACTGGACGAAATATTTAAAAAATCCAGTCCTGGGGGTGCAGTGGTGGCTGCAAGTGGGGAGCAAAATTCTTTACATTCTTTATTGGTGACCAGCACCAGGATTACTCTGGAGGAAGACTTGAGGAACTCTATAAAAGAGGGCTACAAGCAAGACAGCAGATGGGCAGAAGTTTTGAAACAATTGGAATCTGCCCAAGGACGAGTCACCAGGATCGGGAATCGTGATTACCGATTGAACCATGGATTCATTGAGATCAAGTGGAAGGACAACACCGAGGACAGGCAACCTTGGAGATTGGTGGTACCAGATGTGGAGGACGCCCGCAAGAAGATTATGGCAGAGATACATACAGTACCATATGCGGGACATCTTGGTTACCACAAGACACTCAAGAAACTACAGCAGAATTTCTACTGGCCAGATCACACAGTGGATGTAAGAGACTTTGTGCTAGGATGTGAGGTCTGCCAGTCAGAGAAGAGTGTCCACAAGTTGCCAGCAGGACTCCTTCAGCCTTTGCAGCTTCCAGAGGAAAAATGGAGTGATGTCAGCCTCGACTTCATCATGGGTCTACCGGTCAGTGAAAGGAAAAACGATGGGATTCTCACAGTGGTAGACCGAGCTACCAAGATGGTACACTTAGTACCAGTCCAGCAGACCATCACTGCTGCTGAGACAGCTCGAGTCTACTGGGAGCAAATTGGACGACTTCACGGGATCCCCAGATCGATCGTCAGTGACCGAGATCCATGATTTGTGTCGAAGTTCTGGCAAGAATTCTGGAAGATTTTGGGTAGCAAGCTGAGGATGTCCAGCGCTCATCACCCCCAGACAGATGGACAGACAGAGGCAGCCAATAGGGTGGTGGAGCAAGTCCTCAGGTGTACAATCCATGGCAGTCAGGAAGTCACTCACTGGGAAAAATACTTGCCCATGGTGGAGTTCGTGATCAACAGCAGCGCATCGCCATCCACGGGGTACACGCCTTTCTTTCTAAACTACGGCTTTGAGCCAGTGACCCCGTTGGACCTGATCAAGGACGTGGACCAGACCAACATTGAGGGTGTCAACGTCTTTGTCAACCGAATGAAGAAGACATTCAGAATGGCGATGCAGTCAGTTCATCAGGCGCAGCAGAGGCAGAAGCGTCAGGCCGATCAGCGGCGCAGAGAGCAGAGGTTTCACAGTGGGGAACAGGTGCTACTCAGTACAGAGCATTTACAGTTGAAGAATGCACCTGTTCGCAAACTGAAGCGACGATTCGTTGGACCATTTGCTGTGGTCCGTCAGATGGGATCAGTGGCCTACGAATTGAAGCTACCAGAAGGGTGGAGGATACATAACGTCTTTCACACCAGTTTGCTTCGACCATTCAGATCGTCCAGATGGTCTACCCCACAGGAGTCAGATGACGCCGAGATCGAGCCATAGGCTGATGAACCATACGAAGTAGAGAAGCTGCTGCGATGGAGATGGGCAGGACCCAGTGGCAGGAGGCATAAAGAGTTTTTGGTGTTATGGACAGGGTGGAGTATTGACGATGCCTCCTGGATACCGGCAGGAAATTTCACCTACGCCAGGGAGCTCCAGAAGATGATCAAGAGGGACAAGCCCGAGGAAGACACTAGTATGGGATAGTGTGCTTTCGGGGGCGAAAGCTACCCCAAGGGGGGAGTAATGTGACGTGGCTACTTGGGGTAAGGCAGTTATTTGACATTTTCTGGAGTAGGATTACGTAATTGGCCAAATCGACCTTTTGTGAGCGTTATTAAGAGCTTCCTGGTTCCAACGAGCTTTTAAACGCCCGATTCCGTTAAGAAACGGCGAAGATATGGCCTCCTGAAGTCGTAGTACTTAGGGCCAGGGGGTCGGGTGTTCAATGCTTGGAATTAGAGGACATTAGGTCGATCGTAGGTGAACGGTGGACGGTGGCGATGTGCCTGGACGTGCACCTGACTTGTCTTGTCTTGATGTGACAGCGATGGACCCGCGATCGGGCATCGCGCATGCGGATTTGTGCGCGCGCATGCTGTGAATCGTGTAACACCGTTCTGGCCCACTGCTTGGTCTCTCCGCGACCAGCGAGCCACCGACTGGCTGCGCCACCACCCGCCGCATACAGCAGGCCCCGGGGGACGATCCCCATCGTTCTGGGCCCACCGCGCATCCGAGGGAACGAGCGCCCCGCTTCAGCCCATCGAATTCGGTGGAGAGGGCTGGCTGACCTCCAACAGCCAAGCCGCAGGGCGTGGCGACCCCACGAGCTTCGGAAACCAGCGGCGCCCTTCAGGGCCGCAACAACTGCAGCTGGATGGCGCAACAATTCCTCGCCTCCTACACGGAGGCCACCCGGCGGACCATGTAGGCGAAGTTTGTTTGCTTCAAATCCTTTTGTGAGGAGCACGCCTTGCAGCCGCTGCCCGCTCGCCACGCCACCATCTACCGTTACATTTGGTTCCTACGCGAGGAGGGCAAGGTTGTGACGTGGCTGCTTGGGGTTTAGGCTTATTTGACATTTCTAGAGTGGAAATTACGTAATTGGGTAAATTTTTAAATTTAAACTTTTGGGAGTGTTGTTTAGAGCTTCTTGGTTCTAACGCGCCCTTAAACGCCCAAATCCGTTAAGAAATAGCGAAGATATGGCCTTCTGAAGTTGTAGTACTTCGGGCCAGGGGATCGAGGGTTAGATGCTTGGAATTAGAGGACAATGGGTCGATCGTAGGTGAATGGTGGACGTTGACGATGTGCCTGGACGCGCATTTGACTTCTCTTGTCTTGATGTGACTGCGATGGACCCGCGATTAGGCATCGCGCATGCGACATTGTGCGCGCGCATGCAATGAATCCATGTAACCGTTCTGGCCCACTCTCTGGCCTCCCGCGAGCCAACGAACCACCGCCGCGCTGCGCCGCCACCTCTCGCTGACAGCAGGCCCTGGGGATCGATCCCCATCGAGCATTGGGCCCACCGCGCGACCGCCGATACGTCTGCCCCGGAAACGCCCACCATCCGAGGTGGAGAGGCCAGCAGACCTCCAACGGCTGAGCTGCAGGGCAGGGCGACCCCAGAGCCTCCGGAAACCAGCGGCTGCCGACGGGCCGCAACAAAGGTGGGCGTTCGAACTTTGCTGCAGCATCTTGCGACCATTTCCATGGTGCACCACATGTCCGGGCACCTTGGCTTTTCGGCATTGGCCCCGGTTACCCGTGTCCTCACCCGCACATGGCGCTGGGCTATGCAGGCCCCCATGCAACATCACCGTCCTGTGCCCATCGAGGTGATGATTCGCATCTTCGACGTGGTTTTGACCACGGAGGACAGGGCCTTCCTTCGGGCGGCGTGCGCGGCATACATCGACTGCATCTTTTTCAATCGGGCGCAGTCGGGCCACTTTGTTTTGATGGAGGACATTCGGGTGGATGCCGGCATCGTTTTTTTCACGAGCGCAAGTCCAAGCTGCACAAGGATGCGGCCCCCCGCTTGCGATTCCGGTCCTGGCCATCCCAAGGCACCCTAGAGGTTGTTGAGCTCATTCTTCGCTGGACGGCTTTCCGCGACCGTGCCTGGGCGCAGACGGACTAGGCGCCCCGCCATTTCTATCGACTTCCTGGCGAGGCCTCCCCCAGCTCCAAGACAGTGGCCACTTGGTTTTCAGACTTGCTCGCCCACCACCCGAACATCGCCCAGGAACCTTACACGCACCACGGCCTCCGCGGCCGGGGCGCGTCCAGTTGTTTTGCTTTGGAGGTCGCTGAATGGCGCATTCGTGACTGGGGTGGGTGGAAGTCGGACTCCATATGGTCGTACGTGGACATTTTTCGTTTACCCACTGAGTGGGACTTTCGTTTATTCGGGTGGATGACTATCACCGCCCGCGACCTCCACGCCCAGTTTGGGCACATTTTCTGCCCCGGAGGTGCCTCTCGTGCCCTTGGAGAGTGAATGGGCAAACTGTTATGTAAGGGGACCTCGGGTATGTGGAGTTATTAGTAACGTACACTTTGTTGTAATTGTTGTTGTGTGGGAAACATGACCGGGAGGGTTCAGGAGACCGGTCAGGTGGAAATGCTTTCAACTATATTGTTAATATATTTCCACCCAGGACGATGTTGGGTGGGCTGCGCCGAGATTCGAGTCAGTCGCGGTGGTATTCAAACGGGTGTCTGGCCCTTCCTAATACCTTGGGTAAGTCAAAGTACGGAGTGTCCAAGGTGCCGGCAGTTTTGGCGCCCTTAGACTTGGCGGGCTTTGGCGGGGCTGAGCGGGGGCAGCTATTTAGACTCCCCCCTCGGTCCCCCTCCTATCTTGTTTCGCACCCCGCCCTCCCGCCCTAGAGAGTGGAGTTCGGTTGAGTTGTGGGAGATCTAGGGAAGGTGTGGTTGGCAGTACGGGAAAGGGGGCTGACTCAGGGTCCAGTCGCGGGAGAAAGTGAAGTGAAGTATGGGTGAAGGGAAAGGGCAAATTGTTATGTACGGGGACCTCGGGTATGTGGAGTTATTAGTGACGTACACTTTTGTTGTAATGTGTTGTCGTGTGGGAAACATGACCGGGAGGGTTCAGGAGACCGGTCAGGTGGAAACTGCCATCCACGCGGCAACGTCACCGCCTCAGGTCGGTGACGTCCCCGCCCATCATCCTTGGGCAAATCGGGCGACGTACCCAGAAGTTGGGCCTCTAGCGGCTACGCTCTGCTATGCTCTGCTGCGCTCTGCTATGCTCTGCTGCGCTCTGCTATGCTCTGCTGCGCTCTGCTATGCTCTGCTGCGCTCTGCTATGCTCTGCTGCGCTCTGCTGCGCTCTGCTACGCTCGGCTATGATCTTTGTGGCATTTCACTCTGCACGAAGGTTCAAGTACCCGAGTTGACTCAGCTACCACAAGGGGCTTTGTTCACCGTGAACAGCGGACAACGTCCCTACCAGGCTTCACATGCACTGGCTGGGGCACGAAACTTCTTCCCCTTTCACAATTTCGCAATGAGTGACAGCGCACAAACTGTTGTTAACAGTCTGCGTGCTGTACATGCCCACATGTGCGCAGATGCAATAGCGCTTGCCGGCCCGGCCACCCTTATGAAGTAGGATCACGCACACCTAAACTCTAGCAGCATCTCCTTGCCGGGTTGCCAATAGACTAGTCCCAAACTAAAGGCCAGCCATTGCAAGCCTCCCCTCCCCCCCACAAAAATGAAAAGAAAAAAGAAAAGGGAAGACAAAAAAATATCCATCCACAAACCCAGACCCCACATTGCCCGTAGCTGACCACAGTGCTTTCCCCTTTACAGCCCAACACCAGAAATTGCTTCAGATAATAGCCAGAGCGCGGTGGAAGGCAGGTGGACAAGCAAGTAGACAAAGCGAACATTGCGAACCTCATCCCACAGCAAGGTGCAGACATTCGCAACGCAACAATCGGTGCACAGACTACTTCTGTCTGGGAGCTCCGGGCGCAAATCATCCATCCTAGCAGCGCTGCCAAGCTTTCCGTGTTTCCATCTACTGCCCCCGCTTCGTTTGGCTGTCACCATCATGCCACCCAGGCTGTCCACATGCAAATTAGGAGCCTCACTACTCTTACAGCAAGTAAGCGACGCACTAGGCATCGCTGCCTGTTCGTTGCCAATCGACGAGCGAATGGCGGCTTATTGCCGCTTCCTCACCACCGCACTCCTTGCAAGGCATGCAAGATTTCCACCAAGCTTGCAATGCTGCTGTTATTGTCCAGTGCAAAAGCCTGAAGGCATTTAAAATCAAAACTTTCTGCCGTGATGCCAGGAGCACAACCCAAAGTCATCAAACGTCAAGAAGACAAGGAATCCACCAGCTTTGCGTGAACTGTCCAAGCGTGCAAGGCAGAAGCCGCAAGGTTGTCCTGTTGGAAACATGGATAATCTCCAGTGAAGAATATCCACTTCTATCGATGAGAAGATTCCTAATGATCTCGCGATCCTCTCTGCACAGCCGATATTCCAGCTAAATGCTATGGAGACGCCAACGGGCACCGCTCTCGCCATGATCTCATTCCTCCGGCGACGGTTCCCACCTCTCAACCGCATGCTTCTTTACACCCGCAATAATTTACAGCAACTATAGCTTGCAAAACCACTGTGGAAAACACCCCTCGGAGCGTCAAAAGACGCTGGAGCCTCTCTGCCTATCCGTGGGCTCTGCGTAAGGAGGGCTGCTGCCCAGAGGCCCCCGCGCGCCGGCGCCATCTTGCTGCCTTGAGTTTAGGAGTGAAGGGGGATGGGGCTGGCATTTGCAGACCTTGCAAAATCCACCGCCCAGCGTCAAATTCCTGCTCCAAAAATCATCGCCCACCACGTATCCCGCACGTTAACCCAAGTGCTGCTCTCAGTAGCCGCCGCCCATCCGTGTGCCCCGGTCGCGGACATCGCCCGTTGAGACGGTGGCTCCGCTGAGCGTGGTGGAGCCGTGGCTGGCGGTCATGCGTTGGTTGTTGCCCAGCACCATCTTGACACCATCTGACAGCAAGAAAGAGAAACGGGTCAGGCAAGGATACTTCTCTTGATGTATTATCATTGACAGCCACTTATTGGAACTGGGAGATAATCGATTCATAGACATTGTTTGTGTTTAACATTTGATTTCAATGAACTGATCATAGACACTGCTTTGCTCGGGCAAAATAGGAAGCTGACGGCCACCTCGTTGCCTTGTTCTGTAAAAAATGATGATGGTGATGATGGTGAAATGGATCAGGCTGGATTCCGGTTGATCGTCATCATTGCGAGCACAGAAAAGAAGTGCATAAGACGCTATGTGAGACATGGCGTGTTTATGCTGATAACATATTTATGGTGAACATGGTGTCAATTATGGAACTGTGCATGGGGAGCATGGAGACACGGAATGGGCACGCTTGCAGAGGAAACAATTTGACTGGTGCACTCGTGCTTGCTTCCCGTGCCTGGGAGCGATCGTGTGAAGACCCTCGGTTTCTGTATCAATCGTCATCATGAAAATTTACATGGCAAGGCAAGGGGATGGCCTTCGTTCTGGTTGACCATCAGGTCACAAGCTTTGGCACTCATCAAACAATTCATTGTCGATGTTCACCAACGCTGCTTTGGGAGAATAGTGTGCCAACTCCTGCACTGGTGTGCACTGTTGATTGATTGAGTAAAGGTGCAAGAGAAGGGTGGAATTCACCCATAGTAGCACTTGAGTCGCTTAACGGACAGTCCGCAGCATTACACCCTCTCCCCGCCCTCCCCCAAGAAAACAAGGAAAAACAAAAACTGGCACTGAACACTTTATGGCTTCGTGTCACTTGTGTCGCAACAAAATTGCTATTGGAGCAACACTTCCAGGATGACTAATGCACAGAGGAAACTTGCTCGGTCTGTACTCCCAAAGCGTAGCACTGTTCACACATTGGTTGGCTTTGTTGCCCACTAGCAGGAGCATATATTGCCCTGTCTTGTTAAAATCTTTTCCAACGGAGGATTTGGGCGAAGGTCTTTTCCAATGGAGAATTTGGGCTTATAGGGCACTGTGAACACTCAAAGGACAGGGAAGTGATTGGTGCCACAACTTCGCCCAAGTGGACGTAGTGAGAAGCTAAGGCACACACCTTTGTCATCCTCCACCTGGAACCTGGGACCACCAGAATGCTGTGACACATCCAGACCAGTTATCTCCTCATCCTGGGGGACACGAAGGATACCGAAATATCGCAAGACCAGGAACATGATGAGGCTGATGCTGATGGACCACACACCAATGGCGAGTATCCCGAGGGTCTGTGCACCCAGTTGCCTGCCGTCGCCACCATACAGAACGCCTGCCTCACTTCGGCTCTTCAGCCGGTCAACTGCAGGACAGGTGTGAGCATGCCAGGTCAGTGATGGAGATGGTCAGTGGTGGCAATCCATTCAGCAAAATTTGAACGTTACAAACGCTACCCCTGCATCTATAAAGCGGCAGCTGGGAGATTGACAGGCGATGAGGGTTAGATGCAGCCCATTGTGGGGACAGACTACGACCCTGTTTGCTCTCTTCCGATGTTTCCATCCCAGTATAAAATCACATGCCAATGCTGATGTGCACCGTTACTGGACTTGCAAAAGACTCTCTATCTTCACAAATGCATGCCAGTCTCTGGAGCACCCACAGTCAACCAATCCATAACCACTCCGATAGTCTGATGATCAAACCTCCCACTGTGTGGCAGCGCAAACTGCTATGGAATGGCCGATCAGATTGCTGTTCCGTAGTGCTGCAGGCACCCCTTCCATCACAGGGTCAATGGTCCAACACTTATGCGCAGCACCACATTCGCATGTTCCTTGATTAGTAACTAATTGGTGAATTCCTTCATCAGCTATTTGTATACTTGCTTTTTTAATAAATTACTATATTTACTCCAGTATTTTGTTACTTACTTAAGCAGCTAATCAACTGCCCAACTTTGATTATCTAAGCAAACAAATAGCCAACCACGGCACCACATGTGTCCCAATATCGCGCACCTCCATAGGAATTGTGCAAATTGGCGGGAGTGGCAAACAGCCCCACTGCAAACACTCCCCACATCCCACAGAAGAAGTGGACAGGGGAGGCATCCAGAGGGTCGTCGATTCTCAGCTTCAGGAGGGATGCAGAGGACGCTTTATACACCACGCCGCCTATCATGCCGATGACCACAGATGCGTAGGGCTCCACCACAGAGCAGCCTGCGGTGATGGACACCAGGCCAGCCAGGATTCCTGTGAAACACGTCAGTCACACCTTTCAACGGTCACCAGGCATTCTTATGTGGCTCCTGTGGGTGCCCACCATGCACACATGCAGTGATAATGTGGAAGACAGCAAGTCCGCATATATTGTATGCATCAGCACTTCAGTTTACCAGCCTAGTCATTTTATTGAAAACAGACAAAAGGTACCTCTATTGCAACCAACAGCAGCATTTAGATACCAAAGCGTCAGCAAAACGCTAAAATTCCAATCTAAACCAAAGATTTGCAGCCAAAAGCCCAAGACGTCACAATGCGCCGCCCCGCAATAAACAGCTGCTGACACCTCAAATTGAAGCAACACCTTGGAATAACAATGCAAACAGCACACTGAAATTTGATGCAACATCTTGGCACACAAAGAAACAGAAATACAAACAAAACTGACGGGGCGACGACAGATCGCTCAGTTCCCTAAGGCCGCCCACCATTGAGGGCCGGCGTGATGTCCGGCGCGCCCTCCAAGAAGATGTGCATCGTCAGCACCGTAGCGCACCCCGCCGACGCCGCCAGGGTGGTCGTCACGGCGCACTTGGACGCCACGTACATGCTATTGTAGAACGCGGCCGTGGACACGGGGTTGAAGCCGTACCAGCCGAACCACAGGATGAAGACGCCCAGGGTGGCCAGCGCCACGGACTGGCCGGGCAGGCCTATGGGCTTGCCCTCGGCGCTGAAGCGCCCGTAGCGCGCCTCCAAGACGGTGGCCGCCATCAGGGCCGCGCCGCCGCCCGTCATGTGGACCACGCCGCTGCCGGCGAAGTCGATGAAGCCCACGGTGTGGCTGAGGAAGACATCCGGCTCGCCGTTTTCGTCGACCCTGGGGGAGAGACATTCCCATCAAGTCGGGATTCCTTTTATACAAAGATACCGACTTCACAAGTTACGCCCAATCCGTGGTATGTCCCACTTTTCTTAGCCGCTCAAGGCAACCAATGTATAATAGCCAGGCCTGGGGGGAGCAACGGCCGTTTACCGTGGGCCTGGGACGGATGGAACTGTGTTGTTATCGTATGACTGTGATGGATAGCGGTGTTGCTGCCGCGAGACGGTGAAGGACAACGGCGTTGGTGCCAAGAGGCTGTCCCGCGTCGAGGATGTTGACTGAAAGTTCACGAGGCGTGATTTTTCGCTGGTGCAGCTGCGCAGCTGGGCATGGGCAAGGGCGGGCAGCCCCGAGGCAAAGGAAAGGAGAAACAACGGGCGGTGAGCGCGCACAGGCAGCGTGTACAGTGGCATGAATGTTGCAGGGCACCATTCGGTCCTGAGCAGACAATCTGCATGATTTCGCACTGCTGTTGACAGAATTACAAGGATTAACTCCAACTTGACCACTATGCGAGCATCACTCCCCGGCAGTGGCAAGGCGAAGGGAAGTTAACCTGCTGGTGGGCCATGGTCCTCTCAGACATAGAACACAATGAGGCCGCCCACGTGAATATTTGCCAACTTCCACCATGCCTTCTGTCATTCTCCAGATAACGTTCACATGGAAAAACATCAGTTCAAGCATGCAGCTCTTTGTAACATATGCATTAAAGGGTTTAAGCTTCTGCTCTCAGTTCAGTTCAGGACTTGGTGCCTGGCATCCTTTTGCGATCGTGATGGTTGGGACTGACATGCTCACACACTCTGTTGTACTGTTCCATGCACTGATCACCAGGTGTGCAATGCAAGACCTCATTTTCTTTTGATCCAAGCAGCATGCAAGGAACATTCAGTTCTGCAAACAATGCTTCAAACAGGCTGTGCCAGCGAAGGTCAGGTGTCCTCAGTAGACTGACTCTCATTGGGGCAACTCAGCAAAGCACTCTGGCTACACACCTGAAGGGAGACAGCCATCCCTCTGCTGACCACGCCCAGTGCACAACAACCGGGTAGACAAGCCCCGTCAGCACGATGGTGTAGATGACATAAGCTCTAAACTGGCAGCGCTCTGCTACAGCGCCAGACACTATGGTGGTGGCGGTCGTTGCAAATGCCCAGCTGAACAGCCAGAGGGCGAAATACTTGTTGGCATTGTTGAAATCCACCTCGTCCTCCCGTGGGGAGACGTCGTCGCTGTTGCTCATAAAAAAATTCTGCAGGAAGGTGGCACAGAGTTGATAAATCCGGCTGGACATGTCGATGGGACAACACACTCCCAGGAACCTAAGACACATGAAACCTCCAACGACAAAAGCTGTATCTTCGACAGAAATGGAGCACTGGGTACAACGGGCCAAACCCCTTGCAGCATTTTTCATCTGCTACAATGGCCAAAGACATGACAAAGCGGTGACCAAGCACCTATAAGGCGACGTATCACCCACTTCTGCAAGAGTTGTTTAGGATACTATCTCGAGTCAATGTGAGTGTTTTTTTGAGTCCTGCTCCTATTTGTCAGATTGCTTTCTGCAGCACACAATTGAGGTCACCATGCACACAAAAGGCGCCAGGAACACATGAGAAGAAGCAGTCGGATGGGCTGACAAAGGACCTGGGTAGTGTCCAGCGTCTCAGATGTGTCACGTCCCATCTGCCACCACACTGTCACTTTTGATCGCCCAAGACGCAATTAGCCCTTGGGCAGCATAACAGACTGCCCGCATTCGCCCAAACGATGCGAGCGCACAATTTTCCCCCAAGGCATTCAACATTGATTGACTGGATGCGAAATGAATCAAATTCAACTTACTATACTGGCAGTAATCAATGTAGTTATTCAATAAAACTACAGACCTCCCCATCTTAGGAGAGCCTGTGCACATCTACTGGCCCTGACAATTGCAACAGACAAAATGCAAGTCGGCTATCCAGTCTGCATTCATGCAATGTTGGCCTGGCAGTGCGTTCAGCTGCAAGGGGTGTTTGCATTCCTGCAATGAGCGCCCGACAGTGCTGCCGACCCTGGCAAAGTCGTCCTAACTTTTCGCACGTCGAGGGATAGAATCGCAAAGCACCTGGCAGGTCCGCCGTAGAAGTCAACAGCCATACAGGAGTTCGCTCGCCAACGCTGCAGATGTTATCTTGGATTGAGCTTGCCAGGATTGGAGGGCGCAACTCAGTGACCCGAAGGCAGGAGCAGCAAACGGCATCGGGAAAGTAAAACAAGGCAGGACAGCAACGGGCAAAACTCCCCGCTGTGAGAGCCCCCGAAGCAACAAAGAATGATACACTGCGATAATGCCCAAGGGAACATGGAAAGAAAACTTGGCGCGTTGGGCAATGTCGAAATTGAGAGTGCCGCCGGTACGGGCAGTGACAATGTGGCCATCGTGGATTGGACGACTTGTTGGCAGCCGCATGGAAACTGTGAATTTTTCAAACTGTCAACTCTTCGTTCGAGGCTACCTTGTAAATAACAGCCCTCGTTGTGAACTCTAGGCGCAGGTCCCCAGGAACCGCACCGCCTTTGGGCTGTTGCCAGCGGCATACGTTAAATCCGACCCGACCTTTCCCATTTACAGAGGTCGGGTCGGATTTAACGTACGCCGTTGCCGGCGGGGGCCACTGCAAGGGCGACGTCGCCCGTCGGCCCGTCAGTACTTTATTCCGCGGCACCGAAACTTTTTACCCAGAAAACAGTCATTCTCCTCGCCGACAAAAAAACATTCCGCCCGCAGCGGTACAGCATTGAGTCACATCAAGAGGTCGCGCGGCGTCGCTTCCCCGCCCTCAAATATTGACGCGAACTCAAAAAACCCCAGCGAGGAAAAAGCAAATCGGCAGAGCGGCACCACCACCGCCGCCATGGCGGACCCGCCCCCCACCCCCCTGCGAAATCCGATTGGGCGCCAACGATTCCAGGCTCTGCGTCACGGCTACCAAATTAGTAAGCCCCGCGCGACACCCATCAGGAGCGGGCAGTCCGACGTGGTTGGAGCGCCAATCCTCAGCGAGCTCGGCTGGCCGCGACCGCCGCGCCTAGCCGCGCCCTTCCCTCGCGGGGCGCCGCGCACTGGGCGGTGTCCCAGGGTCACAGTGCCCCTGGGCTTGGGCACAAACCCCGCGGGCAGGAGCTCCGTTCGGGATGCCGGCCACGGGGCCCAACGCCGGAGACTTCCGTGGCCATCACTGGGCAACACAAAAACAACGCCGCGGAGCCACCAACCGGGCGAGCAAGAGGTCTTGGGCGACACCCCGCGATCCCGCGGCACCGCATCAGTCTCAAACCTCCCCGTCCTTTGGGAGATCATCAGGGGACAGGGCCGACAAGTTTCGTCACTCAGGAGGGGGACACCCGCGTCCGGCAGGCCGGCACCAGCGCGCCCACTCACCGTTCCGCCGATGAACTCGTTTGGGTACTTCCCGTTCTCGCCGTAGGCAAAGGGGTAGCCCCAGGCCCACCACACCAGCGAGCCTAGCGCCGTGTCCAGGATGTTCTGCACCACAGACGGGCCCATCACGTCAGCGGGTGGTTGCCGGCCACACGTCAAATGGCTCCTACGACGTCGACCAGCGAAGCGCGCGGCTGGTCGGGCGGGGCGGGGGGGGCCCTCCCCCGCGCCGCGGGATCGAATGGGAGGCCGCCGGACCTCGGGGATCGGATCCCAGGGCGGCCGGGGCCCCGTCGGCGTGTCGGGGGTGCCCGGGAGTGCCCACGGCCTCCGGCAGCCACCAGCTCACCTTGAGCAGGATGTTCTTGGTGTTCTTGGCCCGCACGCTGCCCGCCTCCAGCAGGGCGAAGCCGCACTGCGCACCGCAACACACACGCCGTCAGGATCTGGGCCGTCTCCGCCGCTTTCCGACGACCCCGCTACGACACACCGCGCCCCCCTCCGCTCCCCATCATGGAGTGCATTCGGGCCCCCGAGGCGGGCGTCCGGGCGCACCCTTGCCCGCACACGCGACAAAGGAACCCGCGCGGTGAGAGCGGCAACCCGGAGCAGCGGCGCCGAAATGATCGCCGCGCTATTTTCCCCACCCACCCACCCCCACCCTCACGACACCGCCCTTCGCTGCGGCTCCCCCTGTGGGATCGCCCCACCTGCATGAAGAACACCAGGTAGGCGCCGAACAGCAGCCAAAGGATGTCCAGGTCCGCGCTCAGCTGGCCCTGCCGCCCCTCCGCGTTCAAGTGCGTCGTCACCATCTCCACCGACCCGTCATCCACGGCCACATCCCCGCCGAACTGCATCATCCCCCTTCCGGGCGCCATGGCGGAAACTGGTCACCGGCCTCTGATAGGGAAGTGGGTAGGGGAAGGGGGGCCGGTTTGGAGGGGCGGGGAGATGGCGCGGTCGCGGCCTTGGCGGGGCCGCTCGCGCGAGCCTGGGCTGGTGGCGCGATGACAGGTTGACGGAGAACAAGGCGAAGTACTTTGCGAGCGGCGTCAAGGGAATGTCCCCCCCTGGGTGGCGCCGCGTCGCGTGGCGCTGGGAGGCAAAGTACGTTGAGCCGAGGGGCAGCGGACGGGATTCGTGGCTGAGGGGGAGGTGTCAGAGGTGTATGGGGGGTGATGTACTGGAGGGTGGTGTACGAGGTGTGAGGCGTGGGGAAATCTGCGTCAACGGGTCCCAGTAAGGTTTTGTCGGGGGATTATCGGTTCAGTAGTTTAGTGTTGCGCCCCGCTGATGGGCGGAATGAACGCGGAGAGGGTGCAGAAGTTGCCCCATTGCGCAGAAAATGGCGGCAGTCATGTTGAACAAAATGAGGAGGGCCAGGCCTTTATAGACCATTCTGACCGCTCCCAGAATCGAACTCATCTTCGTTTCATCAATATTAAGCATCCAGGCCAGCCACCAGAGTAGGGTCACCAAGAGCTCCCCAATCCAATGGATGCCAGCGCCCAGGAATTTCACACCCCGTCCGACAGCGCCAGCCAACGCCGCCATGACGGCAGCTCCATCCATAGGCGTTCCCGGAAAGCTCATATCAACCTCGCACCTCACCACAGAGGTCTCCACCAGAAACGTACGACGCAACTCCCTCACAACATCCACTTGTTGCGCGTACCGGTCGATCAGCACCACCGTAGGGTGCTACGGCACTCCAGC